>VWYP01025884.1:0-16618 GCA_013400435.1 Pycnonotus jocosus | reverse complement strand
TTTATTGAGAGGCCTCCAGGATCTACCCCGGGCAGGGCAGGCTGCACCCAAGGTGAATCAAAGATGGTCACGAAAAAAAGGCTGACTGGTCACGAGATCTTACATTTTTATAAGCTTTGGTTCATTTACATACTGGGGTTTAATTGTCCAATTACAGCTTCAAGGTGTGAGGTCCCATCCTTCTTGTTCCTCCCTCCAGCCACCCTTGGTTGTGCTTTTGGGCCTGAAAGGTGTCCTTGGTCTTCAGCAGGAAAAGGATTTGCTTTGTCTCCCTGCTCTGTGAAGAGCTGACTGGCACTTAATATGAGACTCAGAACTACATCCCTGGGCAGCACAGAATCTGCAAATATGAAAACTAAAGCTTAAGGCTTTATCAGTGGTGATAATGCACAGCTATGTACAGTTTATGTACCCAGTGAATCCACACAAATGAACCAAGGAAACCTTCTCCAACTGAAAAAACACTTGGCCAAACAGGAACTCCATAAGCACTGCCGTAAACAGAGTATTTCTAGTTCCAAAGCTAGAGAAGGGTATGGACAACTAAATTCAGTGAGAGCTCATAATCACTTCACATGGTTCAAGCTGGAATCTCTTGTACAGCACCAGAGAGTCATGGTACACATAATAACCAGCACAACACAGAAATATGTGCCAAGACAAGAAACTGACACAGGGCAGGGTGGGAAAGGTGAGAAGAAGCACTGTTTTGGGGGGGCTTAGCTCCAGAAGCTGCAGAAACCCAGTAATTATACAGAAAAACTAAAGGAAAATGCCCTAGGTTTTGGATAACTGTTTTTCTGTGTAACTGATATGTGTGTCCATTTGTTACTTTTATCTTTTATTCTCCTGTAGGTGATGTTACTAAGCCTGGTACAAGTACTCATGGGAATAGCATTTAAATCATTGTCCCCTCAATTTTCTGTGCTTGACTCTCCTGGTAAGCCCTTAAAGCCCATAAGCTCTAAACAACTGCCTTTTCAACCAGAGGTTTTAACACCTTAGTGTTTATCCCTCCACACCTAATGTGGCTTTCTTTCAAAATTATACTTTCCTGGTATCTTCAGTTTTACATCTTCACTCTTGGGCTTATAGCTTGCTGACAGCTCAAATTTGGGTGCACTTTTACTCTCACCCTCAGCATGGTGACACAACAAACTGCAGCTGTGGCAGGCAGGGCTGCGAGCCTCAGCTGCAGAGAATCCTGGTTTGATTGCTGTGACTCATGGCCCTGTTTGACTAATGGTAAAACTGGGAATAATCCAAAACTCAAATGTGAGTTCCATTTGTTTTACACTCCCGCAATGCCACCGACTCCGGCATCACAGCTACTCCTGATTTACACTGCTATAAATCAAACTGCAATCACAGCCTGGGAGCACCTCAGCGAGCCAAAAACTGCCATTCACACATAATTAATGCTCCAAAGAGTTAATGAACTACTTATTTTTCAAAGTTCTTTACATTGTAGTTTTCATCTCTGCAGATTTAGCTGTGTAATTACTTTTCAGTGGTGGCAACAGAGAACATGCTTTCTCCTTGCTATCAAGACAGCATTAGTTTTGTCACTGAGATTGAGAGCAGCCACCAGGCCCTCCCCCCCAAAAAGGGGGTAAGAAACAGGACAAATGGTGTAAATAACTCAGTTCAAGAAATGCATTTTCTGTAAATTATTTGTCCTCCCAAAAATGGCAACATAGGAGTAAGAAAAATTATATATCAAGTATCACATACCAAGTGAAACAAATAGTAAAAATAATTAAAGCAACTGTTTCGTAATCATAATGACTTAAAGAAGTTTGGGTGTGGAAAGAGCAGAAGAGGAGGTCAGGGTATTCTTACTACAAGTAATTGCTGTAGCCATTTATGTGCCAGCTACTGAAATGGCACTGTTGAGCCTCAAAACTCCCAGAGATGGCCCAGAATTGAACACTGCACACTCAAAGCATTTTGGGGGAGAGCATTTTAAAATGCATTTTTCAAGAAATTCAAGTTAGTCTCTGCTAGATATTATCAGTGGGACCAAAGCAAACCACAGAGAAGCTTTAACTGAAAGCACATTTTCAATTATTTACTTCAGGCACTGACAATAAACTGGTCAGAGCAACATGAAACTCATTATGAGCTAATTTATATTGCTGTGCTCTGTGCTGCTGCAGTGAGCCTGATACAGTCAACCTCAGCTGAGAATTTGTACATTACACTGTAGCTCCTAATGGGCAGTTTATGTTTTAGGATTACCAGTCTAATCCTATCAAATTCAATGCTGCCAATATGTAATCCTGATTAATGTTAGTGTTTTCTGAGAGTGGCACCAGATCAAAAGTAATCAGCAGAAGTCAAATGAAAAACCGCCTCCCTGGATTTTAAATCATACACACTGAATATAAATTTCTGTATTATCAAGATTTCTGCTTCCACAAATGGAACAGAATTTGGTGGGGAAAAAAGGGGGCCATAAAAGTGAAGCAAATTCTTTTTTTTCTACTAGAGCAAGAAACCAATAGTTTCCAGCTCAAGGACAAATCATCCAACCAGCAGAATGGGATGCAGTCATTACTGCTTTACTACTTTTACAGTTAATGCATAAATGTAAGAACTAGACATTATAGAAGCCCTTATCTAGATATTCTGCTAAAAGCAATAATGGGATTTTAGCACTTAAAAAGGGAATCTAAACTCTTAAATACAAAATTGCAAGTTCCCGCTTAAGCCATAGAGATACCTAAATTAGTTGAGAAATGTGCCTTAAATATCTGCTGGCACCTGAAATTCTTCTCAGTAGTTTTTGGAAACCTTTAAATGTTGACATGGGCAAATAACTCAGTGCTTAAGATCAGTCAATGTTCTATCAACCTATCACAGTGAACTGCTCTAGAATTACTTAATTGCTCAAACATTTTCTTGAGCTCAAATCTTGCTCAGAATTACACAGCATGGGGATAGGAAGGAAAGATTGAAAAAAAAACCAAACCAACAAACCAAGGCAAAAGCTCTTTGTTTCATACATCTGCTCTATAAAATAAACAGGACTCAGAGTACCTTTAATTCATGCATATACCCCAATGCAGAACTGTAGAAAAGCACACATTTCCAAGGTAAGACTGAGTGTATCCTAAACATTCTCCATTTTCTGTTGGCTTCCACAGCAGGAGTGGCAGGAGGTGAGCATCAACACTCATGACTCTCTTGCATCGTTAGGCTGAGCTCCCACCTTTGGCAGAGGACATTGTGATTTGGTTCCTCTGCTGGCAATTTTTCCAATGTATTTCACCTCAGACAATCCCCAAATAAAACATCCCATAAGGTGGGGCAGGGACAGAGCCCTGCAAGCTCTCAGGGGGCAGTTTTAAACATCAGGCTCTAGATTGAAACCTGTCACTGCACATTTCCTTCCTTTCCATCTCAAAGAAGGGTATTTTTTCCCTTTTCAAAGGTGTGCAGCCATAAGAGATGAAAACTGCAGTTCAATTGATCTCCAATACTTCACAGAGAAGTTTCAAACACATTGCTTGAGAGAGTAACTTTTCCACAGTCCCTTCAAAGAACAAGCTTGCTTTTAGGTGTCAGCTTTGGGTGACACTGCATGTCTCTGGAAATTTGGCTGGAAACAGGTGCCATCCTGCTGGGTTTAGAGTGCATTTCAGAATGAAAGTACAAAATTATGAAGACTTCCTCAGTGGTTTTCTGATCAGTACAAAGACTGGGTTTTATTCCAGCTTCACTCAGAGGGGACAAACTTTCAAAGCATTGCTTAAAAGCAAATATCTAACACCAAAACTCGACATGATTCTAGACAATGGTTTTAGGGAAGAATTCTGCTTTTGGGGATGAAATAAAGGATTTTAAAATTACACCTATTATTTGGAACCTCATACTTTCAGCCCTTCTCAAGACAAGCTTTTTACATTGCAATATTTCACCTTCAAACATTTAATCACACACCTGATTACTCTACACATTAGAAACTAAAAGCTTGATCTTCAAAGATGTTCTTTAATAAGAACATTTATGTAAAGGTATGAGTAATTTCAGTTTTTGAAGTAGGAAAACTACAGAACAATTAAATTGAGAGTACTAAACAATAATAGCAACAATCAAAAATATTTCACAGATGAATTTGAGATGGTCTGTAAAATCAGAAAGCTATTGTTGTTTGTAGAGGACATCTGCCAGACTAATACTGAGATATACTTCTGAACACACACACACAAAATTATGCACAAAGCATTGAACACCTCCAGCAGCTATTTGTGGAGACTGTACTGAACCACATCACTGAAATGGGGAGAAGTATATGCACAAAACCTTTAAAATTATTGTGCCTGTGCTTCTTTCCTCCATCAAGGTGTTAAAGGCATTGAACAATGATCATATAAATGGTTTATGGTGCATTTTAGTGTTGGTGTATGTAGGGGGAGGAATATATCTATAACCAATTCCATTTCAAGGAAAGACATACTTTCAAGAGACCTTTCACACATGACATGAAAGTAAGTATCTTTAAAAGTTTCATACACTATGTAATTTAAAGTTTTTAAGTCCTGAAAATGCAAAGCAGCTGCCAATTAAAAGGTTAAACTGAAAATTACTGCAGAGGTATGAGAAAAACCCAAATAGAAACTAAAAAATCCAGTTAAAGGACAAATCAAGCAGGCTCATATGATGAAAATAATGAGGTGATGAAAATACTGAGGATTTGTTTTTTAAACTCTGCCAATTCATTTGAATTTCCCTGTATTGTGAAGATAAGATTTTGGGAATTGTGAAACTCCTCTGCATCTGAGTTTCTACAAACTGATCAACACATCATATGTCTTAAATAAGGTCTTTGTGCTGAAGGAGAACACTTTATTTATTGTTCTGGCTTATTAAGCCCCATCAGTGCTATTTCCAAGCTGCAGACACCTCTCCCCTGGGAAGTGCACTGAGACCAGCCTGCAGAGTCTGGTCACAAAGCAAATAAAGCTCCAGATGCTCAGAGGGGAACATGAATGAACTCTGGCTAATAATTCCTCACAGCATCATCCTCAGTGTGGAACTCCATCGTTCTGGGGTCACTGTAGAGCAGAGAGATGGGAGGGAGGTAAAATGACACTGCCCACAGGGAGAAAAATGGGGCCAAGGATAAGGAATGGATAACTTGGAACTGCTCCTCTCAAGAGTGATGACCAAACAGTCTTGTGGTTGGTCAGGAAAACATATGCATTACTTTTTTTCCACAGAATCTCTTGTGCATTCTAGAAAAATGAATTAGTTCACCATTCTGAAGAAACTTTCAGATTTAAATAGCTACTAATATAGTTTTAAGTGATTTTTTCCTACCCTAAAAACAAAAACTTGTAGCTTTAACTTTAAAAAAAATATATTTTCAATTTTATTAACAGGGATAAATACAGAATCTCCTCAGCATATAGAAGTGCTTGTAATTTTTCTTCATTTATTTTCAAGAGCTAAGCAAGTATTACAGCATCAGCTTTTCTTATCAGCCTAAATCCCCNCCGTGAGGAACTGAGGAACGTGGGTTAAGGAGATAAATATTGCACTACAACAGCATTAGCAAAATCACAAAAACAAACAACCCCCACAAAAACCAAACCAAACAACCCCAAAACCACTCAATGAAAGAAAAAAGCCTGGGAGTTTGCCCTGAAGAAGAGCTGATGCTGCCCTGAACTCTACATTGTCTCCATGGCTGATGTAGCACAGGAACAGCAGCTCCACACAAGGCTGCTCCTGCTTGGTTTAGAGTCAGTTTTAGAACATTTGCTTTGTTCTAGTTTGGTTTAAAGTGATTTTTAGAACATTTTGCTTTTGCTCCATGCTGTTATCCTGCAAGGATGGACAATTGATGGATGAGACCTTTCAAACTGCAGGGTTCTAACACAAACCCTCAGCCCCCTGGGAGTGACAGTAACTCAGGGTGTGATCAGCAAAGACCCCATCACATCCTACCCACCACTGGGGCACCTTCACTAGGGGCTGTGAGACAGCAGGGACCCCCAGCAGGCCAGCAAGGCTGCTCTCTGCTCAGGTTTCCTCACTTGCCTCTGCCAAAGCTCTTGGGAATTCACCCATTGGACACCAGGAACACCTGCAGACACTTCAGGGAAAGAACTTGAGGTTCAGACATGATGAACATCAAAGCTTCCATTCATACATGCACCAGAAAATCAAGCTATGTTTATTTAGTTCTTCATGGTGACTTTTAACACTGCTTTAATGAGTTAAAAATGTATTCCAACAGCCTCATCCAAACCTGGCTTTCTGTCTGTGGAAAAAATACAGAACAATTGCAATAGGAAATACCTATAACTGTAACACCTCCAAATGTTAGCCCAAAGTATCCCAAATCTTAATTGACTTCCTGAATTATCATTCAAGAATCATTGCTTTCTTCCAGGGAATATTCCCAGGTTTTTGTAGGATACATTGTGTGCTTTACAGGATAACACTATTATTTAGCTTATGAATAACCCTTAAACCATCTACTTTAATTATAACATTTCTTACTTTTTCAGTTTAATCTTATCACCAGGACCACTCATTTACCTTTCCTGTCCTTTTTTTTCTTAAACAATAGAATGTAATTATTTTTGTCACAATAAGATATTATACAACTGCACATAACAGCTTGAAACATTCTCTAGTTGCCCAGCATGGTCAAGCAGAGTATCAGATATGATCTTCAATGTAAAAAAATCTGTAGGACTAAATTTAAATGTATGAATTAATATTTGTGTGCACTGTTCAGAATAGGCTTTTGTGACATATCCAGTATTTTTGCAAATTTGCTTTTGCAAGCTGATGAAAATATTGAGGATTTGTTTTTCAGACTCTGCCAAGTCATTTGAATTTCCCTGTAGTGTGAAGATAAGATTTGGGGAATTGTGAAACTTCTCTGTACAAGGTGTAACTGAATCTATAATCTCAGACCATTTGCTTCCTCTAAAAACTACCTTTGGTTCATCCTGAAGCTCCATTTTCAGGTTAAAAAAGGTAATTAAAGGTAGGCAGGAAGATTTATTGTGCTTTAAAAAATCACCCTTTTAAACAGAACAAAACAAAAAGAGGCACCTTCATATTTTAATGCAGCAGATTGTAAATGAATATTTAAATCCTACATTATTTGTCACTTTTAATATTAGACTGTGTCCTATGTGAGACGAAAATACATGAAGATGTCCTGGGATTTCAGTTTCTTAAATTGTGCTCTCAATACTTGATAGAAATATATTTTAAGGAGTTAATGAAAAAAACTAACTTTAAAGATTTCCAGTACCAATGGTACAATGAGAAATGCCAAGCAGCAACTACAAAATATATTTACTGAATCAACAGCACTATTTTTTTCCTGTTTCTTAAAGAAAACTTGCAACTTTCCAATCCCACGGTTTAGAAACAAGCAATAACTGCTACATCAGGTGAGAACAGCCCTCCTTATTTCAAATTCAATTTTTTTATTGCTGATCAGAACATTAGTCAGTGCTATTATTTCATTCACATTAGAAAGTGATTATTGGTCAGCATAACCAACCATGCCACTCACAGTTCTGTACAGAGGATGGGGACAGGCACTGATCACCCTTCATCTGAAGGGAGGAATGGCCTCAATAATCGCCCTTTTCCCTTTTATTCCTAAAGAAGCCATGGAGTGAAGCCCCCAGAACATCACCTATGCATCTTAGGCATATATCACAAACCACAGCAAGAAATCAAAGTTCCTTACTACCAAAATCAGAAGGCCCCAATGCTCAAAGCAGTTTCAGACCCTTTCCAAGCTGTGTTGGTATTGTTCCATTTCCCCACCCATGTCCAGCCTAAAGAGAACTGCAGTTCATTTTTGCACCTCAGTGTGTCTGTCAGCAGCTTCCTCCCCACTGTCACACTGCACCAGGCTCACACAGCAGCCAGTGAGCACAGAAAAATCCACTTGGCTGTGGGAATGCACAGAAATGGATAATTCTGTAAACCCCATTTTCCAAGCAGAATATTATTTCACAGACTATTAAACCTCTTAAAGTGATGTTGGAATATGCTACAATGGAGCTTCTGATTGTTGTTGTGGCTTTAGAGAAACAACATGCAATGCTGCTTAACAGATATTTTTAGTATTTTTTAATTTAAATAGTACTAGGCTGAGGGCATGTAGAAAGCATTTTCGTGGCTGAATAAATCTCTAAAAAAAGGTTTTCTAATGAAAATATTAGCACACAATTTAGCTATCACACTACTATGAAGAAAACTGTTATCCTCCTTTTCATTGTGATAGATGCTATGGTGTTTTAGGTGTTTAGGTGCTGGGTGTTTTAGGGGCTTTTCTTATTGAGAGGAGGAGTCCAAAATCCCCACAGAACTATCATGGGGGGTTTAGGAACTACCTAGAACTATCTATGTCTGTCAAGATGGTTAATCTCATCCAAATGTGTTGCCCTTCATTTGTCACTACTGAATTTCTTAAAAGTTTCTCATATAGATTTGGGATCTTGTTGGGTTTTTTGGTTGGTTTCTTTCTTTTTTTTTTTTTTATTGTTGTTAGTTTGTTTTGTATTAAGATCCTTCAAGCATCCATCAGAGGATATAATATCTTCTAACATAAAAAGGTTTATGAGGCTCATTAGGACAATACATCTTTCTAAGCCAGGTACTGTCAAAAATCCATATTTTGTCATAATGAACAATAAAAGCCCCTCTGAGAAAGCATCATATCTGAAAGAAAAATACTATGAAGCTAATTTAAAAGGAAAAGAATAGTATACCTAAAATATTCACTGGCCCACAAATTAGTATTCATTTCTGTTTTCTCTTAAGTGACAAAGGAACATGGCAAATGGAAAAAAAGTTACAAAACCAGCAATATTTAAAATATAGATGCCACTTACCTCACCAAACTCATTATTTGCTTTTTCCCCCCTCTCAGGCTATAAACAGCATGCCAAGGAAAACAGTTTCTCTGTGTGGTCATTTCCATGCATTAATATATTTTACAATTTTCTGAGGAACCATTCCAATTCAGCGCAAAAAATGCTGGAGGCAACTGTGGGCTATTTGATTTTTTCCAACTGAATGGCTTTCCTATGTGATTCCAATAACTGTCAGTTTTATCAAATAGCAGAATTTTCCATTTACTAAATTCTGCTTATTTCACTAATTTCAGACCTGCTCTAGACCACCTGTCAGTGTTTCAGTTTGTCTGTACCCCACAGATCATCCCAGGACATCCAACAGAAAACAGCAAACCAACCTTACTCCACTATTCACTCAGCATGCAGCCAACTGAATCCATTAATTACTTCATGGAGGCGTTTCAAATGGTTCATATTTCATTTAAATCAGACTGCTAGGACCCTTGGAGTAATTTTACCAAGACTTATTCAGGAGTGGAGTCCTAGACATTGTTACCCTCTGTCTACAGGCCTTTGCATCCCGAGAAGACTCTTCTCAATACTAGAGCAGTTTTCTCTGGGATAAAAGAATTTTCTCTTCAAAAAAAGAAGAATGCAGCTCAGAAATATGACAGAAACCACTGCTGAAGTGTGCTGGCAGTTTGCACATAATCAGAATGCCACCATTGAAAGAAATTTGATCTACATGTTGTGCCATCACAGAGTTAGTTTAGGTTTTCAGTGTGTCTCTGCTTCCATCAATTGCAAGTGTCTGTTGCCCCAAATTCACTTGGTGGCAGAGCTGCCCAGTGAAGACTCAGGACACATTTTAGGGTAACATTTACCCCATGAACACAACCCTGCTATTTTTTTTTCTACAGTCTACCTTGCCTATATTCTTGGCCTCAAGCCATGTTTAAATCCCCAGATGCTGGATTACATGGTGCTCACATACCATGTTCCATACCCAGATGAACAAGGGATTGACAATTATCTTGCTGCAGTCCTTTCACAAAAAGTCATATTGCTGACACAAAATAAACCCATCAGGAGTTCAGAATGTAGTTCTTAGTGAAAGGGTTACAGTAGTTGCATCCTTGCTAGGAATACTTTCCAAATCCAGTCCATCTGAAACAAACCAAGATGGATTTCTTCTGCCTCTATTGGGATTTCTGTGTCTGCAGAAATGTGAGCACAGACAATTTAAGTCTGGTAAGAATAAAGGAGTTGTAGGTGTGTTCAGAGGTAAGAATGAACTTCTTCACAGGAAAGCTACACACAAATGATAAGGAAAAAGAAAACAAAATGAAAGGCTATATATACAGCCATTTGTTTAAAATATTTAGCTATGAGTTAGGATTATTAGTTGTTAAATGCAAGGTGAAGTACAGATATTGATATCCCTGACAGATTTGATTTGTTAATCAAAACAGTTGAGAATTACACCTGTTAATAGTGAAGTACAGATTTGAGCAAGGAATTCTATGTGTAACTATGAATATAAATGCAAAGCTAAAGGGTAAGGCCATCCCTGAGCACAGCTGTGTGGTGGATGTGATGATCTTTGGCTGGGATAGTTTTCAATCCTGAACTTATGTAAGTCTCCACCTAGCCAGGAGGAGAGGTTCCTGAGAGGGAAAGGAGGAACACAAGAGCATGGAAACAAAAGAATTGAGATCTTGCAGTCATTCATATATATTTATATATACATATATATATAATGTATGTATACACATCCACATCAAAGCACATCCCTCACCTGCCACAGAAACTCTTGTCCTGTGTGCTGGCAGCCTCCCTCCCTGCTCCTGGTTGTGTTTTCAGTAATTCATGGCCCTGTGCAATCTCCTCACTCACAGGTTTATGCCTGTACAACACATGCCATTAGGTGCAGAGAAACCTTTATCAGTGATTCTGAGAGCACTTATTTTTCTGAAAGACTTTGACAGGGCTTTTCACAATAAAGGCAAAGAGCAGCTAGTATAAGAATCATTCAAAGCAGGGGATGTCTCAGGCTGGCTGTCAAAGGGTTTGGAGCAAGCATGAAGACAAGCAGTTTTAATTGGAAAAGCAAGGTTATCCACACAGCTTTGGACAATGTCTGTCTCTTCAGAGAGGGGAGAGAAAGCTTGCTTGTAAAATTATCTGTTGTAGAATCTGGGATGGCAGCAACACAAGAATATTTCCATCCAGACTCCATCCAGTCTGGCTGTGATTTAGCTCATCTCCTCAGAGACCTGCAAGGCCAACTGCACAAGCTACAAAAATGACCAAATAGTTTAAATCTCACTTAAGGATGACACTCTCAATCAGCATCTGTTTTGTCCAGTTAACAAACAATCCCAGTTTTTGCTGCCAGAACTAAGAGGATCACATCTGATAATATTTAATTCTATTTCAACCTCTAAAATGCTACAGCACTTCAGGTTTTCATAAAGTAAACTCGAATTTTCCCTGTGGTGTGGCATGCTTCAGAATATGTGTACACATGTACACAGCCCAGCACATAATGAGAGGCTCTCATTCAACAACACCCTCAATGTTTCATGGTCTTACATATTTTTAATGGCAATCACAAATAGAGGAGATTAAATAAATATTTACCAATTTCAGACATCAGTTACTGCTGAAAACTAATGGCTTCTTGAAAATTATTGACTTGTAAATTATAACAGTAATTAATGCTGAAAGTACTAGGTACCATTTGATGCTTCAAATTCAGGGTATTCACTTAGCAAAAGGATTGATTGGTGGCTGAAGAATTACTTTTAAACTGTGATAATCCATCATTCCACTTGTGACTCTTTCCACACAATAAAAAGAGAGCTCAAATGTTTAATGAAGTTGGCTTAGTTGAGACTAAGCAATTTACAGTGGTAGGCAGAGGGAGTCCTTTATTTTTTCACAGACTTTCAGATCCAAACCATCTGAGTGCCTAAGGAGGCAGCATCTGAATTATTTAATGGTCTGAAATGACAGAGCAAGCTGCTTTCCTACCAGCTAAAATTACACAAGCTGTCAGACCTTTCTCTCTATTAATTTCTCTTTAATCCTCAGGTGCATAAATCCCTGAATTATGGGACTGATCCACTACACTAGGAAAAAAGTGGTTTAGAGACTGAAGAAAGTTTTCATTTGCAACACACACAAACAAATAAGCAGCAAAGACCAACAAAATGCCATGTGTGCAAGTAATGTGCAATAATGGTCAGCATATGAGAAATCCTTCATGTCTGCAGAGCAGCCAAAATGCCTCACAAACAGATCACAAATAGTCCTCAAAGAAAAAGCAGGGAAAGGTAGAAGAGACTCCCCAAAAAATTTTGTCAGTGGCTTACTCAGGTCAGAACAGAACTCCCTATGCCAAATGAATAAAATAAAACTCCTCCTTTCAGAAATCCATTTTGAGGAAGTGTTTAAATGTGAACTGACTCTGGGCCAATCCTTGAACCTGGGTCCTCACACTAATTCCTGCACCTGGTTCCAATCAACTCAATTCCTCTGCACACTCTGCTTGATTTCCTAGGGAACTTTAAACTGCAAATGTCACAACCATGGATGCAGCATCCACAAGTCCTGGACCTCACCTTCCAGATCTATTTTATGCACTGGTAAAGAGGCCACCTTTTCCTCCTCCACCCACCTGCTCAGGGTGGTCCTGACCCTGCTTGCATTGGTTCTCATTGCTGAGAGACCAATTTTAACCTGCCACCAGCCAAGGAAAACCTGTCAGAATTCATCATGCTCTGCAGGCTGTGCTCACTCATTTACAAGCTCTCCCTTCCTCCTGGAGAGCTAGAGAGACATCACTGCAACTGAACTAAGTGAACATAGCACAGAGGATCATAAGCCAGCACCAGAATCCTCATGGCTCATTTCCATAACTTTCAACAAGACAGTTAGGCATTGCCCAGTTATTTTCTCAATTTTTCCCTGCTTTTTGGAATACCTTAGAAAAGCCTAGAGTGTCATAAACTGAAATGTTAAAAGTGCATGGAAGAGACACAGCCTCACAAATTTGCTACAAGCAAGCAGCATTATCTGTAACCCTCCTCACCAAAATGAAATCCTACATAACCAGATGAGTGGTCAGCTTTAACACTGACTGACAAAGGTGCATAAATGAGAAAAATGCACTCTGGGAAGCATGTAAGAGAGCTCAGATCATTAGCTAGCCAGATGGTGCACTTACTGTTGCTTAGCTTTGAATCATGAATTAAGCAGTACATAAAATTCCTGACAATTTGCATTTTCAACAAGAGTGAGTCTTTTCCAGATGATTCCAATACTAACCACACAAAAAACAGAGCAGACAAAGATATTCTTTTGAGCTTTTTTTTCTATTCCCCCTAGTGAACCTCTGCTTCTTCGTGCTCAGACTTTAATCTTTGTTTTCAGGTTGTCCTACTTGCAGGAATGATGATCTGTTTATACAGCTGGTGTGCTGGTGGCAATTTGTAAGAACAGGAAAAGTTGCTGGATTTTTCTCTTTAGCTCTTCCAAGCTCTTGAGAGCACACAGCTTGTGATAGCCACAGACATCACAAGCAAGACAGGTGAACAAATATGGAGCACCTGTGGTCAGACAGGCTGCAGAGAGTTTGCACCAACACAAGTGTCCACACTTTAGCCAAAACTGCAGGATTTTACCTTTTTAATTAGAATATATTTTGAGAGAATTTACAGGAGGCAAGCATTGGAATGGAACAGAAAGCTACTAGAAAATGGGGAGTCACCCTTTGAAAAAAAATCAGTCTATCAGTAAAAAAAATTAAAAAAAAAAAAAACCATTTTAAGCTGCTAAAGTACAGAATATATCGCTCAAAATGCTCGAAAGGATTCCAGAGAGAACAGTCCAAGAAAGAAGCTCAGTCCCACATGGAACATCCTACAGCCACATCAGGGTTTATGTCCATTTGAGTCCTTTTTTCCTAGAATCATGTACAACTACATCTCACAATTATTTTAATGTTCCATCTGTTTAGGCACACTCAGTAACTATTCTGCCTGATTATGCTGACACACAGAGTGCAGCCAGCAAAATGTTGAGACTCATCACAAAACACTACTATTTTTCATGAATAAAATAGCAGCAAATTGAATGATGATGAACACAGGTTTGCTTTAGAGTGAAAAAGAATCCTGTACTGAGATGGAATCCAAGATATTTTGTTAATGTTTCCTGGTCAGATGTCTGTCTTTGTGCTACTGATTTCAATCCCAAATATATAAAAATGTATTGAAATTTCACCTGTAAAAAAATCCCCTTTTCTTTAAGAGAAGCCTACTGGAAACCTCTCTTCCATTCCCAGCTTCATGCAAGGTACTCTGTTTTGAGTGCACCTGTTACAATGCAAAATATTCTATTTTCAGCAATACATGCTGCAAAAGTCCAACCTTGCTCCTGCCTCTGGCTTGAAAACTTGAAAGAGAATGGAACTATTCACCATTATCCACTGTAGAGGGAGCAGCATCTGAGGGATTGTGAAACACCACTCACAGACAAGTGCATGAAAAACCTGGCAACAGAAAGCAGTGAAAAAACCTTTTAACCTCACTCAGCTGATAGCAGAGATTAGTTGCAGGAGACTTTTAAAACTTTTGTATTTTTAGTGAAATGTAACACAAAATTTTACCTATATTCTCAGCAGACATATCTGCATAACACTGTGGGAGCAGAGTGTTTACTCTAAAACTATTGTCTGGTTCAATAGCTGAAAATATTTTCCATCTTAAATATTTTCAGTTATCCAAATGAATAACAGAATCTGGAAATTCTCTGCTAAATGTAATGCCTGGCTTTTTTTTTTTTTTCCCTAAAAATGTACTCAGCTCTTTACTCAGCTTATGTGAAGAATATCCCCTGATTCAGCTGCTTTGCATCACAGGTGCAAAAAGGCTGAGGAAAATGCTAACAGGTGTATTTTATATTGATGATTGTCCACATTGGCTCATTAATTAATGGATATATTTATAGAAACCAGGAGCAGTATGCTGAACACTCACAGATTAAGAAAATATTAGTAAAATATTCACTGTACAATGAATAATTTAAAGAAAGATTAGCTTGGAGATTCTTTGCTACCCTCATTTCTGGGTCACAGGTGCTCTTTGTTTATTAAGAAGTTGTCATTTGCTTTTCAGGAATATCCTGGAATTTTAAAATCACGAGAAAAGTAAAGAACTCACACTACAAGAAAATGCAAGGAAAAATCTTTCCATTATTGTACCAGATCTACATAAAAACTAGTCAAGAAATCAGTATTTTTCAGCATTAGTGATTTATTATTATTTTCAAAAGAGAAAATAAACCCAAACCCTAATTCCAACTCCTTTTTTGTTCTTAATAATTTGAAGACTATTTCTCTATCAGAGATTTATGAACCAAACCTAAGTACAGTACCTCCCTTCTGTCAGGATTGAATGCTCTGAGAGTTCCTTTCTGAAATCCAGAAACATTAAATAAGGCCAAAAGAACCCCAAGAATATTAAATGGGTAAATTACAAACTTGGTTTTCAGCTATTAAAAGCAAATATACCCTTCTCATTTTTTCCTTGCTGTTAGACTGCCACTTTTCACATCAATACCCTTTTATTTGCCTTGCTCACTTCCACCCGTGGTGCTCAGCTGAAATCACCTGTGGCACAGCACCCGATTTCAACTCAGCTACAAAATGGATTCACCTGTCAGGAACATATTTACTTTGAATATTACACAACTTGAAACCACGAGAAAAATGAAATTTTAGCAGTCTCTTTTTGGAATAGAATGACTGAACAGGTCTGAAGACAGATTAGAAAAGGGATGACATTAAACAGTTGCCTAAGATACAAGGAATGACCACTGAGCAACACGGGAATTTTCCTTCCAGTTTTCAACTTCCAAGACAACCAACTAAAATTCCCATCACCTGCTGATTATCCAAAGCCCCCAAAACATGGGTCTTCTTCTGTCCTGACTCCAAAAATACTCTCAGCTCTAAAAATACTCTTGTTTTTCCCCTTTATCCTGACAAGGAGTCTCTCTCACCCCACTTTCATCACAATCTTCTATGCATCTCCTGTTCTATTTTTTACTGTAAGCTCAATTGTAAAGCATTCATTCTCTACTTAATCCTTTATTACTCCTCACACCTTAGTTCTCTTTCATTGCTTTTTAGCCTTCAAATCAACTTTCAGTTGCCCTTTTTCCTGGACCACATCCTCAGTGTGTTCCCAGTATCAACAGACTCTCCAAAGTTTCCCTTCACACCGAGCAGCTGGAGTGACCTTGATGCAAAGACAATCTTTATGCCTTCATGGCTCTTCTTTAAGAACTGCCCTGAGAGTGCTTCAGAAATAATGATACTTTTGTGTTTTGCATTTCACATAAAATATTTCCCACCACAGCAAACGCTGTAGATCACAAATACATTTCAACAACTGTCTCACAAAACTAAAGCACAAGAAAAGAAAGTTACTTTTTTCTCCCTTCCTATTTGTTAAGGTTTTCTTCTATTAAAAAAAATAAAAAAAAGCTTATTCAGACCACATCTACAAACAAAACATAAAAGCCGATTAGGTATAACCTCTCTGAGCTTTATGCTGTCAGAAATAAAAGTTTCCAAGATACAATATAATCTCACATTTCCTCTAAACACTTGTGATGAAGGAGGTGTGACTGACACCAAAGAAGGCTTGGAGCATCAGCACCTTGTTATCTCAGAGTCTCTCATACCCTTCCTATGTAGCTCC
>VWYP01025883.1:99120-118600 GCA_013400435.1 Pycnonotus jocosus | reverse complement strand
GGGGTGGTAGAGAGAGGAGGGGGGGAGAAGTCCAGGCTGTACCAGGCGCTCTCCTCCCGCTATTGGACCAAACTGAATGAAATTCACAAAGCCGCCAGCCAATGGCTCCCCGCAGCCAGCCCAGCGCTACAGAAACCGCATCTCCATCCAGAGCCCCCCGCGAAGGAGCGGCGCATCCCCGCGCGAAGCGGCGCCGGCCGAGCCGGGCCGGGCACCAGGGGCTGGACAGGTGGGCACTGAGCACACGGAGGAGTGAAGGTGTCCCTGTCTGTGTGTGTGTGCGTGTGTGTGTGTTCGGGAGGATCACACAATTCACACTGCCGGTCTCTCTGCTCCGTGGTCATGTACAGCAAGTGCAGTCTTTGTTAACCCTTTACAGTAGCAGTTTCTCCAGTACCAGCCTGTTGTTACCACATTCACCACCCATCTGTGTTTTCGTGGAGCTGACAGTATAATTGTACTCGAAGCAATAAAGCATTTTGTTCCTGCTCCCCATTCTCTCAGGAAAAAAAAAAAAAGGGAAAAAAAAGAAAAAAGAAAAAAAAAGCAGACATTTGCCCTTTGGCCGATTGCTTTAAACAGATCTTCTATTTTTTCCATAGGGAGATCAGTTAGATGATGTTCATACTTTAGTTAGCTAGCCACTAAGCTAAGTGATGGTCAAGCAGGGGCCCTATGGTTATTGCTATGCATGACAACACAGGGTCTCTGGTTCATTCCTGTGTATAGTTTCAGACTAAGGGTGGTGCAGCAAATATGTGCTTAGGCCTTCACAGATACACCTTGTTTCACTCCACAGCATGTTTTCTTGATCAGTTTAATAACAGCACTTAACACCATCTGGACTGCAAGACCCTGTGTTAAGAACAGGTGAGCATTGCCTGACTTCACTGAGAACACAGCAGAGAAAAAAATAAGGGGATCTGAAGATCTTGCCATAATTTGAAACAAAAATCACCTTCTTACCTTTATAAGATTTCCCTCCACAAAAGTTGTGTGAGATTCCATAAACTGAGTTTTTGAGATTTTCAATTCCGAAGGGGAAAAAAACCCCAAAAAACTGCAGCTCTTCTTTCCCAGATACTTTGTTTCTGCCCCCATGTCAGATCCTCAGTAGAGAGCAGATAGTGCTTTGAATTCTCAAATCTGAATTATCTGTGATATTTGGCTTATCAATCACTCCTATGCTCTTCTGTTTCAAATGGTAAAGGAATAGATACTATCTAATATAATAATCTAGTAGGCCTGTTGTGTGTTTGTTCTTATATTTTGCTATATGGTATGAAGGATAATTCCTTTAGTCACTTAGGAGGGTATGTTTTGGTTTGTAATGTTGTAAATTTACATACAGGTGTAATTCACTGACTTAAAACATTTTAAGAATTGCAATAGCCATTGTTAACTTATTTGTCAGTGAAGTAATTATATTTATATTATTTAATTATATGTTTTGGCTTACTTAGATTAAGTCACTCTAGCAGCAGGTGTTCATGCTAGTGAATTTTACTGCTTTTGTTATTTTAATAATGCACCCACAATGTGCAACCAATCATATTGCTTGAATGAGTGAATATTTTGACACATTTAGAAAAGATGTCATCTTGCACTGCCATCTGTCCCAAATTTTGCAGGACAGTCTTTATTTTGATGAATATGTCATTCATTTTATATGATTAATTTGGAGGATATTGAAGTGTGTTCTAGTTTATGTGAATAATGATCTTCCACCTATGTTGTACTATGAGGAGGCAATTTTTTACAGGTTACCAACATCTGTAATGTTTGCAATTAATGTCTGCAACTATGATTTAAATATTCCAAACACAGCAATAAAACTAAACTTTCCATAGACTATACACAAATTTGTGATCAAAGTATGTAAGTAAAAGGCATTTGGTCAGAACAGCAGAATGTACTTTTCTCCTCTTACAACTTTCAAAAAGCTAAATGTACAATTGGAATCTGTGGCTTATCTGCAGCAGTCCACTGCATATTTATAACTCCAAGCAGGAGTCCAGGAGAAATCATTCAGAGAGAAGAATTCCACTTGCTATACAACACCATCGCTTCTTACAAGGTCGCATTGTATTCTGGTATTAACCCAACTTTACTTGTTTTGCTGGTTTTGTCTGGGATAGATTAATTTGTTTATAGTAGCTAGCATGGGGCTATGATCTAGTTTTTGCTGAAAACAATGTTGATAACAAGGTTGTTTTAGTTATTGCTTACCAGCACTTGCACAGCATTAAGGTCTTTTCTGCTCCTTACCCCACCCTACCAGGGAGCAGGCTGGGGATACACAAGGATTTGAGAGAGGACAGAGCAATGTGCTGATCCCAAGTGACTGAAGGGATTTCCCACACTGTATGGCATCATGCTCAGCATGTAAATCTGGGGAAAGAAAAAGGAAGGGGGGTCTTTAAGAGTGATGGTTTCGTCTTCCAAAGTCACCACTATGCGTGATGAAGCTTGGCTTTCCTGACTGAACACCTGCCTGCCCATGGGAAGTCATGAGTGAATTTCTTGTTTTGCTTTGCTTGCATGTGCAGTTTTTTGCTTTACCTATTAAACTATCTTTACCTCAAGTCATGAGTTTCTCACTTTCATCTTTATGATTGTCTCCCCCTGTCCTGAGTGGGGAGTGGTGGGATGCCTGTGTGGGGCTTAGTTGGTGAATGGGGTGGAGAGGGAGAGCATTTCAATTTTGTTTCTCTGGTTTTTTATTCATTCCAAACAGTTCATATTCAAAATTAACTAAATGGAACTAAATACAGCTGGCAGCTGACTAGTGGTGTTCCCTAGGGCTCATAATTTCGACCAGACCTGTTTAATATCTTTATCAATGGTTTGGACTATGGGATCATATGCATCCTCAGTGAGTTTGCAGGTGACACCAAGTTAGGTGAGAGTGTTGATCTGCTTGAGGGTAGGAAGGCTCTGCAGAGGGGTCTGGGCAGGATGGATTGATGGGCTAAGAACAGCTGTATGAGGTACAATAAGGCAAAGTGTCAGGTCCTACCCTTGGGTTAAAACAGCTCCATACAGACCTACTGCCCTAGGGAAAAGTATATTGAGAACTGCTCAGAGTATGGCCAGGAGTACCAAGAAATTGATTGTTCCCCTGTACTGAACTCTGATCAGCCCACACCTTGAATCCTGTGCCTAGTTTTGGGCTGCTCACTTCAAAAAGGTCATTAAGGTGATGGAATGTGTCAACAGAAAGGAAATGAAACTGGTGAAGGGTCTAGAAAACATGTCCCATGAGGAGTGACTGAAGAAGAGGAAGGTCAGGGGAGACCTGACCTCTACAATGGGAGACCATTGCTCTCTACAATGACCTGAAATGAGACTGTAGTAGGGTGAGGGTTGGTCTCTTCTGCCATATCTCAAGTAAAAGGATGAGAAGAATGGCCTTAAGTTGTACCAGGTGAGGTTCAGATTGGATATCAGAAAAAAAAAAATCTCTACAAGAGTATTTGGGCATTGGAATAAGTTGCCCAGGGGGGTGGTGGAGTCACCATCTCTAGAAGTATTCAAGATGTGTCTGGATGTTGCACTTGGGGACATGGTTTGGGGAGAATTGTAGTGATGCTGGGTTGATGGTGGAATTGTATAGCCCTGAAGTTGGCTCAGTTAGTTAGAGATGAGTGACAATAATGCCAAGTTTGTGTTCTCAATCTCTGCACAAGCCATTCACCTAACAGTGGGAAATCGATGATCTTTGTGGGTCCCTTGTAGCTCAGAATGTTCTGTGATTCTGTGAAGAGGATCCTGAAGGTCTCTTTCAATATTGCTGATTCTGTGTGTGAAAATACTAACCTAAAATGCAGGGCCAAGAGAGGCTTTCTACAATTGCACAAACAGAAATTGACTCCTTACTCCTCTCTATTTTCTTCTTGGTCTTCTTACTCCAATTTATATAGTGTCATGGGCTTGGATTTCTTTTTATTCAAGGATTAGCCAGTATGGTCCTAATACACTTTATGCAGTAGTAATGTTATGTTTCACTAGCTTCATGGTGAAAAAGGCTCATCTTCAGTGGACCAGAATGAACCCATACTCAGGTCATTGAGTGAGTTTGCTTCCTGGGTGCAAGGGTGATAACACACAGCAGGCATTGTCCTTTGTAAGGCTCCAAACAAATAAGAACTGCAAAAGAAATTAGTGCCAAACTGCAGTACATAAAACAAATTAAAAGCAAATAGAATGAGTTCACCATGTCCACCAAGGAAACAAGAAAAAGCCAGAGATTATTTTGAAATGAATATGCAGAAAATTAAGATTTGGGAAAAATGATAAATGTCTCCTAGTTGAGTAGCCATAAAATGGTACTTATTAAATTTCAAGAAAGAGATTGGTTTCCTGTGTTGCTTATCCTCTTATGGTTTGCTCATGAAGAAGAAACTAGATTGATAGCTATTTTCACAGAAAATTACACAGAGTAACAAAATTACAACACAGAAAAATCACATCTATATTTTCAAATTCAAAATTTGCCATTTATAGTAAAATTAAATGCTTTCTGCACTGCTGACTCTGCTACCTGCCAGATAAATCAAAAATACACTATAGAGTCCCACCTGTATGGCCAATGAGATAATTTCAGAGTAGTGTACTGTGAGAACTAATACTTACTAGAGTTTCCCAAAGATATGGTATTTGTCATGATACACGCCTTTCTAGTTACATTCTAATTGCATTGTCCTTGCAGTTTTTCACTAAAACTTTTAGTGTCGCTTTGTCCTTCTGTCAAAGGTACAAACCCAAAATATTGCAGACATAGAAAATAGCACATTAAGATCTCTTCATGTAATTAATGCTTTTTTAGAGAACAAAATATGGAAATTTGTACTAAAAAGCTTCTGAGGTGCAACCTTAAGCTGCATGAGGCAGGTACAGACATTTAACAGACACAGTATTTCCATTCTGGTGAAGTGGAAGCTGTTGATGGGCTCTGGTCCACCTTGTGCAAAGACAAAGCTTAAAAATACTATTAAATTATCTACTGAGATATTTTGTATCATTTGGCCCAGATGATTAATCAGTTTTGTTTTCAGTTTGGTTTGATTTATTTTTGTTTTGGGGGAGAGGTTTATGGGGTTTCTTTGATTTGCCGTTGTGGGCGGGGTTTTTTTTGTTTGTTTTGTTTTGTTTTTCTTTTTTGTTATTGCTTTGGTTTTTTATGAAATCTTTTGCTTACTGTTGAACTAAAGTGAATGTAGTCATTTGGGGTGGTTTTTTTTAAAGGTAGATAATTCTCACTGTGCACATTCTATAATATTTGAGTAAATTTAATCAGTATTTAATTACTCTCACTCTCAAAGTCCCATTCATTCCTGGCTTGTAGTTTTAAAAAACTGAACTTCACTTTGGCTCCATACCTTCTTTTTCTTTCAGCTTACTTACTTCACAAATCATGATTAGCCAGCCTTCTAACCCTCTTATTGTTGAGATAATTAGGTTCTGTTTTGTTAGTGTCTTACTACAAAGCAAGCTTTCCAGACTAGGACTCGTCCTTGTTAGGCTTTTCTCAACCTTCACCATTTATCAATATACTTTTAAAAGTGTAAACCCTGGAATAGGCATGGAATTGTCACTGGACTCAGATTAACACAGTATTTTACTCCAAACTCTCTCACTTTTATTTTTTAAAGGAGTATATTTGATCTTGGCCTTTATGTGAGCTGAGAACTCCTGTTCCTGGTTACTAATTATGATTTCAATTATTTTTTCCCTTAAGTTACAAAAAAGCAACTCTCATCTTAAAATGTGATCTATGTTCTCAGTTTTAACACAGTTATTCTATAAAGAGATTGATTCACAAGAATGTTTCCTAATATCTATAGAAAACTGGTTGTCACTGATATTTTTCAGTAGAGATAGCATTTGCAAACTTTTCCTGCAATTATTTAGCGTTTTCATCAAAATCCTTATTAAAAACTTACATGCTTAACCATTAGTGATTTTTTCCAGAAGAAAAAGGGAATAATAATTTAAAAAGCTAATTTTTGGTTTTTGAAGGTCTTCCCTACATTAACAATGTGCTCTTCTGAACTGGAAACTGACTCCTGTTTTTGAATACCCTCTCTTTTTATTGAAGATCACTCAAGGTTCTTGCTTTCATCTGAAACCAGATCTAATTAAGGAGTCAAACTTCTGTACCACAATACCAGTATTTCCATAGTGTAGCGTCTTTTTTTTTTTTTTTTCAAAATATCATTCAGAAAAAGAAAATTGTGGGATGAATTTAATGGTTATTTTAATTTTGCATGTTTGGATATATGCAAAAATGCTGTACAGTGAATTTCTGTGCAATGTATTCTGGACAGGTGAAACCTTGCTGTACCCAAGCAATTTTTTGCAGAAACCACAGCATCTAATCAACAGAGCACAAGGCCTGAGGTGATATTTATAGCTGTAGTGAGTCAAAAAAATCCCTCTGCACATCATAGTCTACACCCCTATTGCCATTTAGGTCTGTACCTCTGCAGGATGAACCCATGTATCTTCTGAATTAGGCATTGTACAGGTATAGTGCAATCAGGCTCCTTGACTGCTATGGTAGTGAATATGATTGATAGCATTATACCTCAGACAGACAAAAACATTCAATAGTAAGTCTAATTATTCCCTGTGCTATATAATCATCCCATTTTTAGGGATTTGTATGGTCAGATTTTGATTCAAATTAATACTTTTGGGACAATTCCATGTACCAGTTACATTAACACAGAAAGCGAAGTTTGCCCTACATACCCGTGGAAATCTTGATTTGGTCTTGTCAAATGTGGTCAGTAATTTTCATTGATACAAAAGATTATACTTACCAGAGGCTACTAATCCATCCCTACTTCTATTGTCTTTTAGATTAGAAATGGGCACGAAGCACCTTGGAATAAGTTCTTACAAGCTAAATACAAGCTTTTCAGTTTTAAAGTGCAATGCAGACTGATGAGTTTTTAATATTAGAAAAAAATATTTATAGCATAATTTAAGGATTATGGAAAATCATATGCCTAATGCCATATGAGATACCAGTTTACCCTTATACATGTGGATCTTTAACTACACTTGAATAGCACAGGAAGGAGAGCAGAAATAGCATTAAATTAAAGCAGAGAGAAACTAAATGGAGTGTCTAAATACCTAAGGCGTATGTCACAGCTCACATTCATTCACAAGTCAGCTCTCTTCAACAACTTTTAATCTACAGCCACAATATTAAGGATCTGGATGTTCAAAACCAAATATAATAGCTCTGCAGGTAATTCCTTTGACAACTTGTGGTCTGTAAGATGTTGCTCATAGACCTGTGGACTTCAAAAGAACACTAGAGCTGCAAGCTTCAAACAGCAAGTAAGTTTTCTGAAAAAATAGTTCTTAAAAGCTGTTAGAAAATCTCTAGTTTTGGGCTACAACAAGAGACAATTAGAAGATCAGAAGTGTTGGAACTATTTTCCTATTTTCAAGATAATTACATAAAATGAAATCTCAGTAGTAGTAGTGATATCTATTTCCAAATGCTTTTTGTTGGTCACTGGGTTGCATTGTTCATGCTTTTCCTAGGCAAAATTATCCTGGGTTTTTTGCTACACAAAGTACAGTTTCAACTGGAATGTGGAGAGTGCTTTCTACCCTAGCATCTATTGTACTGCAGTCTATTGAGAATGTATTTTTGAAATCCCACAGACTGATGAAGGCATTGACTCCAAGTCTCACAACTTCTCTCACTGAATACTTTAGCAAAAAGAGCTACTACATAGTGACCAGGCAACTCTGGAGGCATTTATGTCTCTGGCAGTGTTTTTATAAGAAGATATGATTACACGTAAATATTATTTGAAATGTTTCCAATAGCAAGCCACTTACGAGACCCGAGTGTGAGGTCCCCAAGCAGTGAGAACGCTGTCAAATTCTTCCTGTCAGTTGAGCCAGCTATTCATCAGCCCATTGTTAGCCCATCCCAAATGTGGGGCAATTTTCTTCACACAGATTTTAAGTGTTTTACTTTGTAATTGAAAGAGCTAAAAGCATTTACAGACAAGCACTAGTGAAACTAACTCCAGCTTTAGTGCCATGCCTCTGACAGAGCTCATAATTCCCTGAACTTAAATTAGCAGAAGAAAAGTTTGCATACGTGTTAACTACTTATCATAAGGCAACAGACTAGACTAAATGAGCAGTGGAGTTTAAACTAACCTGTAAGAGAAAAGGAATATTTATTCTGCCACACTGGCTACAAAGAATGGTCTTCAGCAGCGGAAAAAGAGCAAACAAGTTGGTATGGGGGAATAATGTTTCAAACTGTGTCTGTCGGTACTGTTTGCTAAGCAAAAGAAAATCGGAGGGCTAACAGAGCACATAAGCTCAGCCAGTGTGATGTGGGTCGTATTAAGCCACAGAAATTTGGTAACATTTTTTTGTGTGCCCACAGCTAATTCTCTGGAGTTCAGGCTGAATTTTGGAAGAGTCAGGTATAAGCTGTTCATGCAGAGTCAGTCTGGAAAGACCAGAGAGAAACTCCTGCATCTAAATGGGAAGTACTTAATGGATTTAGGTACTTACAGTACAGGCAAACTCTTCTAAATAACAATTTAAAGGTGTTTGACTTCCTTAGAAACAGTACTTGAGCTGTTTATTTTTTAAAAAAGTTATCGTTATTTCACATATAAAAAGACATAGGATTGGTTGACTGAAGAAGAGTTTGAACAAATAACTGACATAAATAAACAAACATATCAAAGTTAATGAATGGGTTACATTTGTTATGTCCAAGACATACATGCCAAATCTTGAGCTGTGAACAGAAAGTTTATTGGCAATTTTCTGAAAGAGGAGGAATCCAAAGATAAAATGTGAGCCATTTGTCTTCCCAGCCATTAAAGGAAATTCACTTTAAGAATTTTTCTGGAGCAGTTGCTGCTGTTGGTGTGCCCTTTATAATTTATCAGTGTGTCTGCTAGTAATATTATCATGAGTAGGAGCTCAGGTGGACTTCCATTAGTACTATCACAGTAGTCATTGGCAAAATATTCCACTGATCTGGACAGGATCTATTAAAAACTTTCAAAGCCTCATCTGCTGTGGATATTTTTTCTGCTAATTATTTTCAGCAATTATGTAACATAATTCCTCAAGATGAGTTATCTAGAGAAAAGCAACTACAACAAACATAATTAAGAAATAAAATTGTGTCAGTCATCATCAGGCTCTTTTAATTATAAGCCATATCCTTTTCAGCTTTCATTTTCTTGTGTGATATTTAGAATATAAACTCTCTGGTAGAGATCTGGTAGAGATCTCCTGATCTCCACTCAGGTCATAGCTTTTACTGGCATCTTTGGACACCATCACAATACATATGTTTAAAACTAATATACCTATATGTAATAAATGTAACTAGGCACAGTTATTTAACCATATTTTACATTAGTTTTATGGTTCTGTTGCTAGCTTTGACTTAAAGCTGTGTTAAATTCATGCCAAGTAATGAAAAGTGGAGGTTGACTGGTTTCTTTTTGTTACATAGCAGCTCAAAGGAATTCCGGCCATTCCGGACACTAAGTCAGGTTCACTGGGAGCCCACCTTAAATGTTTCAATGCAAGCATAAGCAGCCATGGAAAATGAAAAAGGGGAGTTAGAGATGTGCCTGCACCTTCAAACTTACTGGCATTATGGAAACATTGTGGGATGAGCTATGAATGAAGTGTTGGAGTGGAAGAATACAGGCTCTTCAGAAAGAACAGGAAGGGGACACAAGGAGGATGGGTCCCCCTCTCTGTCAGTGACCACCTGGAGTTCGTGGAGCTGGGCCTGGGGATGTATGAGGAGCTGACTGAGACCTTGTGGGTGAGGTTTAAAGGAAGGGCAGGGGCAGGTGGCATTACAGGGGGAGTCTGCTACAGGCTGCCTGACCAGGAAGTCTCTGTGCAGCCCTCTGTGGACAGTTAGGAGAGCCTCATGCTCACAAGCTCTGGTGGGTGGTTCTTGACCACCCCAATATCTGTTGGAGGGACAAAGCAGCTGTCTCTTACCACGTCTTGATCATTCAGTGGAATCAAGAGACCGCAAAAAAGGTGGTGGATTTCTATCACATTTTCTTCATAATTCACAAAATATTTTGCACCTTTAAAAGTTCATTCACCAAGACCAAAGGTGGGAAAAAAATGAAGCTTTCCTCTTTACTTCAATTAACCCTGTTAAGCTAGCAAGGTGGGAAAGAAATGCTGCGCTGGGGCAAATGCTATTATAGTGCACATTAATTTTCCTACACATTTTGAACAATTGTTGATTCAATACTTTCAAAGCTTTTTTCTGCTCTCTTGGATAGAGATATATAGAGAGACGATGACTTACAGAAATAATTGCTTAAACTTGGATTCCTTGAAATGTAAGACAACAGCTAGCATTGACACTGCTACTGCTGTTGCCTCCACATGGGTTGACCTTTGCAGTTTGGGAGACCGCAATGAATATGGTAATTCTGTATTGATACTCTATGTTAGAAATTGGAATTATCATCAAATAATTTGAGGGAACTACAAAGAGAGACATGACCTAGCTCTCAGTGAACTACTTTGTTAGTCCTACTTAATGTGCAGAGTGAGGTAAGCACAGGTGAGCTTTTGGGCATCTATAAGAATAATTAAAAAAAAAACAAAAAAAAACAAGTTGAAGACCTGAGTTACATGAAGTGACATGTGACTTGATAAGGTCACAGAAATTTTTTTTACAAGTATGTTCACTTACAAGCTTGATTTGGAGGAATCAGATTTTCAGACTGGAGCTGATACATTTGAGTAATGCTAGCAGCTCTTAAGGTATATTCAGAAGGTCATTTCTAAGTGTTCTGTTTTACAAAATCTGATTGTTCAGGAGATTATTGGAGGTCCTGCCACTCTGTGAGGTGCTGCCATATCATAGAAAGGTCAACAGAATGGGTAGCACATCTGGTCCTCAATTTTCAGTTTACTGTTTTTCTGTTAAGCAAGGCTAGCATTCTTATAAGTAACAACTTTTTTATAAACAAAAGTTTACAGCAGTTTACCTGTACACATTGGGCTGTGAATGAATAAGGCAAAAAACTCCAATTTATGGATCCCTTTGGACTTGACTCGATTTGCTGCAGGAACATTACATTCCTATCACAAACACATTTTGAATCATTCCAGGCTTTTCCCCTCACAAATACAGCTAGCTTCACTCTGGCAATGTAAGGGAATTGAAAGATATCTTCAGGCAGGAGTATCTCAATGCAAGCAATCATTGACTTTTTGCCAACGCCAGACATTGGAAGGATATGTCAGACGTGGAAGGGGCTTGAGCAGTGGGCACTGAGTATTCCTTTCTGGCAGAGCAGCTCCTTGGGCATTTGTGTCTGTCAGTGCAGATGACACAAACCCGAAGGTTGTGCTAGGGGCCAGCCAGATCCAGACAGCACTCAAAATCTAATTTGCACGTTGAACATTGTGCATGGTATGGATGTGCTATGTGTGTCTACTGTTTGCCTCTACTGAGTAATTTCAGCCATAGGCAACTTTTCTGCTCTAAACACACACAAAATAACTGAAGATGATAACAGATTTGCTGGTTTGCCACAAGCTAACACATCTTCATGACTTTTTTTAATGGTTTGTGCTTTCTAATCGCTCTAATCCCAGCTGAGAACTCAGATTTGTAAATAGTGATATAAAAATAATCTTATTTAGAATCTGTGCTACATTTGTCAGTAGCTGACTAACCTAATAACACACAGTAAGCAATATATGTGAATCAATTGACCTAAAAATATTCAGACTTCCAGACAAAAGGCATATTCTTTTGTTAGGTTATACTTCCTCAGAGCATGTGAAAAAAAGAAAGAACACCCAAAAACTAATATACCTTACAGTAAACATTTGGTACTAGCCAGAAAACAAACTCCAATCTACAGGAATCCTATGGATTAATTACGAGCCTGAAGTATTGCAAAATCCTTTTATTTGAACAGCCTTTCTACTGTGTTTCATTCAAACCTTTGTTAGAAAATAACCAATGAGAATCATATTAGCAAAGAAGCAAGAATATTATAATATCAGACAAAGCCATGTAGGATTATCTGTTAAACTGATATTGGTGCTATTAAAGTCAGTATCAAGGGCAAGTTAATGAAAAAGAGATTGGTGTTTCACCTAGCACTGAAAAGAGGAAGACAGAAGGGAAATATTTTAAGGGACTGCTATTTTATTTTCTTTTTCCTCACATAAGCCACACATTGCATTGAAAACCTTCTACTGTTTTCTATGATAAAAGTATCTGCAGTAAGTAGTCAAGACTGACACCATAGTTGCTTTGCATGGTCTATACCTAATGAAAAGACAGTCCCTATCCTAAAATCTCTATGATTCAACAAGCTAATGCAAAGAGTAATGGAAAGATTCCTTTTGACTTTAGCACACATTAAATTGTTCCCTAAGTGTGACTGGAATGTTTGACCATTTAACAGTGCATGCTTTGGTGGGCCTGTGAATGTGGACTGAGAACACTTTCTT
Source organism: Pycnonotus jocosus (assembly GCA_013400435.1). Taxonomy (NCBI): domain Eukaryota; kingdom Metazoa; phylum Chordata; class Aves; order Passeriformes; family Pycnonotidae; genus Pycnonotus; species Pycnonotus jocosus. Next base: position 106,069 of record VWYP01025883.1, on the reverse strand, counting down.
CCTCCTAGGTCATGAATAGTTATAACACTTCAAATATTGTCACTTGTTCTTTTGTTATGACTGTCAAAAATATAATAGGTCTGTGTACTCAAAAAAAAAAAGGAGGGGGGCAAGAATATACAAATTAGTATCTGTGATATGCTATCATTCATTCTGGATATAATAAATTATTTTCCAACAGAATATTTCAAATCCTTTGACAAAACTTTCAATATGGGAATAAATCATTTTATAAAAACTAAAAGCAACGATGATCAACTAATATTTATGGTAGATATTTGGTGATACTGAAACTAAATATATACCTACATCAGTAGCTTTTTGTTTCACCTGATCAGTCAAAGGTAACTGAATAATTATTGCCCAGGAAAAGCAAGTTTAGTCTTTTAATTTTCAGTTGTACTCTCTTCCTTTCTCAGAAGTTTCCAAAAGCTGAGATAGAGGATTGACAAAGAAAAACAAAAAGAAGATTGGTCAAATCCATTCATTAGATCCTGCTGTGGCTAATTACAGTCAAAAATTGAATAACTAAAATGATAAAGTACGGTTTTTTGCTGACTTCTTCTGTAGCAACATACTGTGGTGTTCTTTTTCCCCTTCTTTAATTTTGGTGATGGGTGACTGCTAAATGGCCATCATACTTAAAATTAAGGAAGTTTTAGAGAAAAGTTCATGACTGTTACTATATTCAACATATATTTGCGATACTGCAGGCTTTCATTGCCAAGATATACCCATGGGAAATTTTGTGATGTCCTTCTCTTAATGTTCCTGGAGTCCAGATTTAACCAATAAATACATTTCATCATCAAATCTCAATCTTGAAGCAAATATTAATGACCTTTTTAGATGAGTAGATATTGAGAATTTCAATCTTTATAACACCCCAGCATTTCAGATGAAAGCAGAGAGCATGTCACTAAAACACTGAGAAAAAATAAAAATCCAATTTTTTTTTGCTGGCTCATTATCAGTGATGTATTATATTTCTTTGCAAAGTTAAAATGTTGCACTCTTTGTGCATGATCATTCAGCATATACAACTGAGTGTAGCTGAAGAAATATTTACACTATATTAAAAATAAAATCCTCTGAAATATTTACATTTCTATTCATAACATTTAGAAGCTTTCAAAAGTTGTTTGATAAATATAGATATTTTTCACTGATGAAGGAATCTCATTTACTGCAATACTTCCCAATTACACAGAGTGTACAGGGCATTCGTAATGTTTAGAATGTGCAGAAATTAAAAGCAAACATAAGACAATTTCCATTCTCTATCTTTTACAGCTGTATCAGAAGATAAAATGCTGACTTTTCAATCAGCCAAATGGACTAGAGAATTCATAGCAGGTTTCTGATTCCCAGTTCAGAAATATCAGCCTAAATTTGCCAGCAGCCTTGAGTCAGTGTGAATCCACCACCATGACACATGAGTTTGTGTACACAGGAACATCTTTTTGAAGTCAAATGACTTCTTTAAGGTCATCCCCCTGAAATAAATACTAAGTTTGTGAGTCATTGCATTATAAGCTAGCTCTTTAGAGCAAATGATTCTCTCTTGGTCACACTGGTTCAGCACAGGATGGCTTGATATTGCCCAGCCCTCAAAATAATGAATAGAAATGTAAAGGCAAACATTATTTGGAAAAAGATTGAACCTAGTTATATTACATATGACATAAATAAATATAACATACATATTTACATAAAGAGCTCCCGAATCAAAAAATAAGTCCTTAGGATGCTATCTTAAGAACAAGCAGATTCTACCAGTAAAGATGTTTTATCTATTATGGAGTTGGACAAGCAGAAATATGCACAAATAGGCATGCATGTACACATAGATACAGAGACTTGTTCATATATTTTATGTATCAGTAATATGACCAGCACTCATCATCACTGTTCTTGTTGCTTTTTCTCATATGAAGAAAAGATCTAATATTTTAGTTATATTAAGTAGGAAATTCAAAGGAAAATAATATTTTGAAGAGGTTTTTTTGTGAGATATTGTCATGTATTTAAAAACAATTATACACATATTATAGATATGCAAGAATGTTTGTGGGCATATAAACAAACTCATAACTGCACCAATTTTGTTTCAATTTTTAAATGTAAGATAATCTAACTATTCTGAATAATTCTAACTATTCTGTTGCATCTGTGTCAGTTAATTTGATTACTCAATAAGGGTAAGAAATGAATGCAGAAAATCAACCAGACAAAAAAACAATTAATGTTTATTGTCTGAAAAGAGCGAGAGTCTGTTATAATAATTTCACCCCAAACATTGAGTATATGTTTGCCATTGATCACAAAGACTAACTATAACAAGAGCAGTATTTTTCTTTCAGCTTTTAATTTTATTTTTATTTTGAATTCTAATTTGCCACATGATATCTGTTGTTCTTCATTCTGAAATTATATTTTATACCTAGCATGAAATTTCAAGGATTCAAAAAACTTGTCATCACAATTGTACAACACAGTATTTCTTTTTAAGGACATGAAACCTCTGTTTATGGATATGTTTAAGCGAGGGGGATAAGTAAACGGGGTTCAGAAACTTTTAGAAGGATTTTTGAGTGTTACTTCAGAAGTCTTTGAAATACATTTTTGAACCATGCAAGACATGGAATGTACCCAACTAAATTTCTCCTCATGCCTTACCCTGTCACAACAAGAGTGTGTGACAGCTGATCCAATCTATGTGGAAAGAGCTGATTGGAGATGCATTATTAGCAGCACATATAATCTTCAATTTAGCAGAATCAGAGTTAAGTAACCAGCAGCAGCTGTTAAGAAAATTTTGCAATTAGTTTCTGAAACTTTCCTTCAGTAACAATTTCATGATGGTTCACTAATGAATATATATGCTAGAAACCGAAATTAGCAGAAACTATAAAGAAAACTTTAACTAAAAATATTGTTAAATCTCTAAAAGCCTCTTAAAAGAGATCACATTTTCATACTTTTATACTGCATGGTGAAACATCAGTCAGATATAGTCTCAGTTCTGAAGGATTCCATAATTGTAATAAGTGGAAACCTAAATAAACCCATCAACCTAAATTCTACTGCTACTGAGTATAGAATGTATTTCATGTGAAAACTAGAATTTGTCTGGAATTTAAGAGAGCAGGTTAGACAAGATAGCAAAATAAACTTTATTGTCGGTAGCACAATACCCCACCATTGCATAAAACATCTGGACAAGTCTCTATTCTTACACAGTTAAACTCAAATATCCAAAGCCAATGATGAACTCATTATAGCTGTATCTATTATACATGTGGAAAAACTTTCACACCCTGCAGATGAAGTTGCCATTATTATACCCTCTAGATATGTTAACAGTCTTGCTCTTATGTCAGAATTGCACTGCAGGTCTTAATAACATAGTAAATATTCTTAGCTGTAATATAAGACTGATGATTGTCAGTACAAGATACTGCTTTTTTTTTACATGGTATGTATTTCATCAATACAATTATGAGGATACATGATACCCTCCATATTTTTTTTCTTCTAAATTATAAATGAATGCATAAATATGGTAGCTGAATACAATAAATAATCAGCAAAACACATATCAAAAAGGAAGGTGTAATAATGTGCACCTCAGTAAGGGTTGAATTACTGACTAGTGTATTAATTTTTTTGGGTGCAGTTTTGAAGCTCCATGGGAGGACAAAGGAGATTTTATTGTTTGAAGAAGTCAAAAGTGCCTCAAAGGAACTTTCAATTTCTTTTAAAGTTTGGCTTCTATTACCAGAATATAATTAAATATGAAAAAATATAATTTTCTTTAAAGACAGAAGGGTGTACAAGGATGTTCTGAGTGAGAGGAGTGTATATCACAAGAGATGAGTGGAAGGAAATATTTAATGGCTACATCTCTATGAACAGAAGATAATTTTGCGTCAAGATGGTGCATTCATCTAAAAAACAGAATAATTTTTCAGTTTAAAGCTGTTGATTTTCTTTCACTCAAAGACCTGATGTAGTGTAAAAATCAAAAACTACTACAAAACAAAACTTGCAATCTTTACTGAACTTTTTGTCTGAACAATTTTCACAGTTTCTTTTTTTAAAAAATCGAAGTATGAATATTTGATAAGTTTAAGTGACAAGCATATGTAGGTGCATTCATGAAAGGCGAATCAAAGATAATTCTTTTAATAACTTATGTAATACCTAGATCAGATTTTCTTACTAAAGACAGAAGAATTGATGTTGGGCACATTAACAAGAAGAAGCTATACATAAAATCAGGAAATACCTTACTGGGTCATCCCAATAGTCTCTCTGGCCAAATATTTATGTCTGACAGTAAGTAACAAGAGGAAACTCCATTTAAATATATGACCTTGTTCATTTGCTGTGTTTCACTGGCTTTGTATTTATTCAAAATTTCTATCTATTGTATTTGACAATCTACTTAGGTCACTGCAGGCTGGTCTTTTCCATGTCTGTTTATTGATCTGCTGCACACAAATTTTTCTAGCCCCTTTATGACCCTACTGATCACATCTGTCACCAGAGTGGCAATAAAATAAAATGGATGTTTTATTATATGAGAAAATGCCTAACAGAAAAGTCCCAGTACAGTCTTGGGAATATAGAACATACGTAAATTACTTGGTAATCACAGGTATCAAACCTTACCTACAGCTCTCCTGTATAAGATGAGACTAGTTGTTCCTTTTCCATATTTTTCTTCCTTGGAATTTGAAAATGCATCCTTTACAATGCAAGAGGTTTAATGCAGGTCAGCTTTTTGAAGTGCTTCAGGATGTTCCAGAAATAATAAATGTTTAAGTAAATACAAGTAAAATATATCTCCTGTGTTTTCCTGTTTGACCAGCATGACCCCTTTGCTTTGGAAAAGTCTAGTGGAGCATATTCAAGATAATTTACTAACTAAGAGTTTAACTTAACAAGGCAAGAAAGAACAAAAGGAAAATAAATCTGGGACCTCCATTTTTGGTTTGGAAAGATTTGCTCTATAGAAACAAAACAGAGACTTAAGATGAAAATTGGAACACAGCAGCAAAGTTATTACTAAAGCCATTTGTTAGATGCTGAAGAAAGGGGAATGAAATATGGTGTTGCTAATAGGAACATATTCAACAAATTTGCAACCTTTTTTGTTAGCAAAATTAAATGTTAATTCACCAAGAGCATTAGTTTAGTGTTAGGTCTGTTTTCAGTGTATGGTAACTTTGGAGGTTTAGAATATAAACCTAAAGGAAAAATTCTTCATATTTGCAAAGAAGCATAGATTAGAGAAAAGATGTAGGCCAAATCTCTAACTCCTTACTTGGGCAAAGCTCCTGTTTTTCTCAGTGGTGTTGCTACTCTGATAGTTGTTGCATGCAGAGATTTTAATCTGATTAACAAGGTATGGAAATACACACCACAGTAAGGCAGATAGACTGTCATACCGCTTCTGATTCCAGCACCAAAAATCAGGTTGGATAAGGGCTTCTATCATTTGGTATTACGCATTTACATTTTCATGTAATTACAGGTATAAATGGCACGAACTTCAGAAGAGTTCCTTTAAATGTAGTAAGTTTTCTTCTATGCTAATATTTCAGCAATGCCTCTGTTACCAATTAAGACTGAATGACTTTCCTTCAGTCAGACAGTAAGTGAATTACCCTGAACCTGTGGTCGAGTTCACATATCCCAGCCTAGACAGCAGCCAGTTTCTGTATTCCACGAATACTCATGCCTGTCACAAGCTGTCTGCATCCAGTTTCTAAGGAAATTGGTGCACAGACTGGCTCATTCCATATTTAACGCTAGCTTCAGCAGTAATTAAAAATTAGGAGAGATCTTCAGGAAATCAATTAATTATGCATGCAAAGTGCACCAACTAAATTTGGACGCACAATTAGATGACTAATCATAGATTAAAAGGTTGAGAATGGCAATTGCACACTTAAATAGGTCACTTAAGTGACCTGTTCTATCCCAGGTGTCTGTGCTTTCCTGTTTAGATCTACTAAGATCTGTTAGACAGATATTTGACACACCTTTAAAAAAAGATAATGCCTGAAAAAGGTTTGCACCAGCAATACCAGCAAGTGTCAACATCAAGAGTCCAGAAACTTCAGTACTCGAGTCTCCTTGCTTACTAATAGGAATATCCCAAATTTTGCAGAGTTTCAATGTGTCTCGAGAAACTTGCATTTTGAATAAATCAGTATTACTGAAAAATTAACTTCCATTTGAGCCGACATGCAGGGTTGTATTTGTGTACATGAAACATGAGGGAAATGAAAAGTTGCATCTGTCGTGAAACTATGATGCCACTTCAAAACCAGTTATTTAAAAGGAAATATCAACAAATTTAGGAATAAATTGTTACTTCCAAAGCTGTATGTTCTGCTCTGTTTCCCAGGGTGACATCACATCATGTTGATCTCTGGTCATTCGACAACTCTAATAAGCTACTGCCTAACCATCTGACTAGCTCACCCCAGATTAATTCCAGTTTTAACTTTTCAGGGATCACTTAATCTTCTGATGGAAGTTCTCAGTACAGTTAAATTTGGTTTCCATGAAAATTTCTGGTTTATAATATAATCAGTTCTTGCCAATTCACACAGAGTCTTTTTGAACATTTTTCTGTTTGTTTCACTTTGCTGTGTTTTGTTTAATAAGCCCATGACCAGATCACACAGCGGCAGTGGCAGTGTGGCATTTCTCACTGTGTAAGTGCAGGCATGAAGAGCACAACAGCTGTCATCTGCTGTTAGAGGGGTTTCATTCAGCAGATTAAAGGCACAGAACGGGGCTTCCTCAGGTCACGGAGCAGCTGAGTGATAAGAGTGATGGCTAGCACTCCCTTCTCCCACAATGTGCTTCAGCTTCCACTGCTTTTCTATGGAAGAAATAGCTCTCTCATACGTCTGACTACAAAAAAAAA
>VWYP01025883.1:48643-99051 GCA_013400435.1 Pycnonotus jocosus | reverse complement strand
AAAAAAATAAAAAACCCTGCAAACAACAGCAGCAGATCAGGTTTCTGCTTTTTTTCCTGGTAGTTTTTATTTCACTGCTTTTGGAATCACCTGACATACCACCTGTGAAATATAGCCCTGAAGGCAGACTATGTATCTATTTAAGGAATAGTAAGTCACATTATACCCCAAAATATGACAAAGAGCATCATGTCCAAGTGCCCAACATTTGGGTAGGAAAAAGGGAAATTCTTGGTTTCACCATTTGGATGTTGTTATCTGCGGAAAGTATTTTCCATGAGAAATATCACTGTTACTGTGATCAGGTTTGCCATTTTTATGGCCTTTCCCTCCCTCCCATCAAAAGGGAGAAATATTAAGGACATAGGCCAAATTCCCATGCTGTAATCTACAATGAGTGGTATTTGACTCTGAAAGGAATCGTTAGTAATCATATTCTCTTGAATGGGTCAATTTTGAAATAAAATATCAGAAAAGTCAGTCAGAATCTTTCCTTCTCTTTAGATAGAATAATATTTCTGCAAGATCAGTGTTAACAAGATATGAAAATTCCCTGGAGAAGCCCCTCCAAGGGCATGCTTCTGCCCTCTCACAAATCTAACAAGTTCAACTGTGTCTTGTCCACCAAGAGAATTTCACAACCCTCCCAAGAGTGTAGAACAATAGAAAGCAAGAATAAATTGAATAGGACCATCAAGATCATATTTGAAATAATTACAGGCAGGATATACAGAATCAAAATGCAAAGGACATGATACAATACACTCGGTGGATAGTGCTTTCCTTGGTAAGAATTTCTATTCATCTCATTCTACTAAACATATCAAATAATATCATACTATCTGATTCATCTTCCATCTAGAAGCTGAGCACAGTGACAATGTATTGTTAATCAATTTTCCATACCATACATGAGTCATACTTGTGATGTCCTGCGAATATGACTGAAGGCCCAAATCTGGTTCATTTATGTGCTGCGTTATTCTCCTCTACAATTTCCGTGCAATGCAGTTCTGTACAATAACGCAGATAAAGATTATTCACTTAATACACTAATGCTTTTTTTTAAGGACTTCCCATACACTGGAAAATATATTTTCATGCATTTTTATAAACTGGAAAAATGTTCTGAACACTTTGAGCATGCTATAACTTTTTTTTTTTACTAGTAAGTAGAGCAATGGCAGCAGAGAAAGTAGACCTCAGTATTTCCTTCTCCTGTATTGTATATGACTGGAGGGTTCCAGCAATGCTACTTAAGCACTGCTTTAATCTACAGAAAAACTTTCACTAGTGAGTGAGTGACAAGTACCTTCATCTAGCACTTTTCTGAGATGTACATGTTTTTAATGTACTGACACCTCAGATGCACTACTAGTAAAAAAAAAGATACTTATACATCCCTCAAGGTTACAGAACAAAACAATGTCAGACCATAAGATGTAGAGATGCAGTGAAAACTATAGCTAATAGGGATTTGATGGCTTCCAGCATTTTGTTACAGTCTCAATCTTCAGAAAGGCATATTTTACAATCTAAAAAAAAATTAACATCTGACTTAGGTTATTATCACAAAAGTCCAGTACTGCAATCATATTTATCATTTTGGACTGAATCTTCAATACAAGAATGATGAAAGGAACAAGATATCAGATAACACCTAAAAATTTTCTGGTTGTACAGCACAAATAAAAGACAAATATTAGCATAATGTGGACTTTAAAAATGCTGTTTCAAAATCCTTTAGTTTTCTTAGGTGGTTCTATACCCATTTTCTGGGAATTCACAAACAATTTATACTGCGACTTAATGTTGTAAATGAAATATCTGGCAACTACTATCAGTACCACCACTATCTGTAGCTGATATGTTATTCTTTGTAAATGAAGTTGTTGTTACAGCACACTCTCCGATAATAAATTAACAAGGGTGCTAGACAGCCCTAGTGCAGCCCACAAGCCACTGTCTTAGCAGCACACTTACAGCTCGCTTCTTCATGGTGTTAGCTCCTGTGTGTCTATATTTATGTATATATAGAGATGCATATACCCCTTTCAGTGTTTAAAGCTGTTCAGATTTAGATGACTAGAAGCCATACAGCATCTGAAGAGATGACAAAAAAGAAAAAAAAAAAAAAAGATAAAAAGGCAGGGTACCAGGTGGCAGCCTCATGGTTGCATTTATCTTCCAAATAATGTGTCAAACTTTTTTTCTGTAACAAGCACATTCTGTATTGTGTGTGTCCACTCAGTCATTGATAGAATTTGTGTGCTTTTCCAATTTCTCACAAAGACATTTTTTGATGCCATGATCACGGCTGAGAGCAGAAATCACCACACTGCCTTCTGGACAGCAATTTCAGGCACGGCAAAATAAAAGATGTGTCCATTTGTGTTTCGTTGTTTTGGGAAGCAGGGATTTCTTTTTTGTTTTAGTCTATGTCACAGGCTTTCTGGATGAAGCCACTCACCACTCATTCTTCCTCCTTTCAAACAATTTGTGATAAAATTATATTTAGTTTTCAGATGTTACTTTTACATGCTCAATGGTTTAATTTACTTTTCATTCTAAAAGGATAATGACAAATATCACAAACTACATTTATTTGCTATTGGCAGCATTAAGAAAGAAGATAGTCCTTTCTGTTATACCTTACCAAGGACTACATAATGAAACTGTAAAATAAAAATGAAGGGAAAGAACTGCTGTTCCCGTCTTTTTAATATGACATTGCTGCTCTTAGCAGTAGCAGAGACAAATTATAGTATAAACTTCAGTTATGTCCATGAAGATATTTTCCAAATATAAACAGCAGAAACTACCTCTGATATGCATTCATTTTTCTTTTCTAATTTCTTCCACATTTGCAGCACTTTGTCTTTCTACATAGCCTATAGTTAGTAAAAGGAGCTACCTCAATCTCCCAATTCAGACCATAAAGTTCTGCATCTGAATCAATATGAAGTGAGACTTTAAAGAGCCTCTGCTAGTTCATGTCATAGTCCTGAGATGATGAAAAAGATCAGGGAAAGTATTTTTTTATTACTAAAATACTGCCTAAGTCCAAAGTTTCCCTACAACCCACTGACAGACCCTAAAATTAAGAGTCTGTGTTGGCAATGGATGCACTGACATTCTTAAACAATCCAATGGTGTCTAGGCAGGATTTTTTATACTGTTTGTAGAGCCAGTCCATGCCATGATAGAGCAAATTCAGAGAACTCTAACTGACAGGTAAATCTCATTGAAGTCTTCCTACCATATTAATATCTTCATATGTTTGAAACCCATATAAGTATATGGGTTAATAGTGAAGCATAAGATTAATGTGCATTAAAGCACAGTTTATATTCATCATATGGTGTCATAAATATCGATCACAAAAATTTCATTTTTGAACTTCTGTGAAACATATATAATAGGTACAATAGGTACATATGTAAGAGGTTGTTTAAACAGACAAGTCAGATATCAATATAGTAGGGCCAGAGGAAATTAATATATTTTTACTATATGCTACTTGCTTGGTCTCAAGTAAAGATTATTTCCTAAATGTGTTAAATGAATGACATGAATATTACCGACCATGCTGGTTTTTTCTTGCTATTCTTCCTTAAGCTGAAAAATTGAAGCTTAAACATATGTCTGTACAAAACATTGTTTTATGCATACACTTTTTCCCTCCTTTCAGTACAAAATCTCTATCTAACCTCCTTTTTAGCAGCCACAAAATCTGATTTTTTTCTCCATTAGGAAGAGAAATAAAATTTTTCTCATGAGAATTTTATTCACCAACAACTACACAAAATAACATTAAGCCCCTACCACAGTATCTCTTTTAATTTCACTTATGTATGAATACTCAACAAATACGTCTAAACAGCTCTGAGTAACCTACACGGCATGTCTTTCCTCACCATCTTGGCTGGAGTGCTGTAAAGCCCACAAAATTATTATTAATGGCTTTTTGGATCTATTTCTCTTCATTTGAGCAGGGCTTATGAAACAGACCGATCTCCTTCAATGGCCAGATTTTTTTCTTTCCACAACAAATGCTTCTTTTGCTTCTCTCTGCACTCAAGAGTACAAACACAAAAGTGCTAGACTTGTCCTGAATGTAGATTGCAGATATTTAAATGTTTTAGTAGATATTTAAATAGATAAATAAACTAATTAATTAAATCACATTCTTATAAGAAATATAAGAAAACAGAAGAGACAGTTTGGAAAAAGTCTTGGACTTCTGTTGAAAGCAGCAAAAAACAAGCCAAGTTCCTTGTTACAGTGTGTTATCATAAATTATAAATGGTTCATTCCATTCCCCTGATCCCCTTATCCCAACCCCTTGGTGGTATCACCCTGTCTTGCCAATCACCCTGATTTACCCTCTCCTATTGGCAAGATGCCCGGGTGCCACCCTTCCCCATTGAAGTGTAAAATGCCCTTGGCCTTGGCCACGCCCCTCCACCTCCCTCATTGGATCTAGACCTCCCTGGTTCAGGTATCACCCAAGGTGATATAAAAAGTGAACCGGCCATTCTCAGCCATTCTGCCTTCCATCCCACATGGAATAAACATCTCCTAACCAAAGCAGAATCCTCTCTTCATTCTCCAAGACCCAGACCTGGTGGAGCCTAGAGATTGAACCCCCACGAACTATCCCGGGGAGCAGGGCAGAAAGATCTCAGCTAGCCGGAGCAAAAGCCCTGAACACCCACAGTTCCTGAGCTGTCATTAGCTGTGCTAATGCAGGCAAAGCACCTTTTAGGCTATTAAAATATCAATATCAGCAGAGAGCCATACCAAGGCAGCTGTTCTTAGGATAATTTTCTCTTATGGGAACTGAAGAAAAAGAATACAAAGAAAATTAACCGACATACTAAAACAGAGCAAACTATAGTGCTCTACAAACTCTTAAATCTAGATCAATGCCTCTATTGAAGAAACCTAAGAAACACACCGTATTTTCCTTTATCAATAGGGCTGATCTTCTCTGCCAGAACATACAATAGCAATTTATTACTTTAAAAAGTCCTAAGTTATGTATGTCTTGCCAATTGTAATATTTTTGGCCAGATATGGCAATATTCCAAGCAGTATGGGATTACTAGTGTCTGTTTGGTGAATCCAGACTGATTTCCTTGCTGACACAAATTTCACAGTGAACATTTAAAATATGCAACATAAACAAGTATAAGAGTAATTGCATGCAAATGAAAAGAGTTTCCCCTGGGGAAAAGGCTATCCCTTTTCTAATATAGAGAGGGAACACATTGAAGGTTGCATAATTTTTATTCCAAAATCTAAAGTGCCCAGGTTGCTTAACGATAGTTTTACATCTTCAGAAAATAAAAAAGAACAGATTTCTGAGAAGTGATCTCAAAAACATCTTCAAAATCTTTATCCAGATGACTATGTTTTTAAAAATGTGATGATTTGCCTTGGTATATTGATAATCAGGAAGAAAAAGAAGGCAACTCAGTCTTCTTCCTCTCAGGGCATGCTACTGTAGGCTTTGCTGAGGTGTTTATGTGGCTACAAAATAGCTCCTGGTCCTAAGGCTGTCAGACCAAGTACTTCCAAAGAAAATGCCCAAAAGCTCTTTTGTTTTTTTTCTTTCTTAAGACTATTTTTCCTTAGTGTCTCAAGTCAGACACAGGAGCCAAATGAAACTCATACTCAAATTAATAAACTCCAAGTGTGCTCACAGCAGATGATTTTGGTGGCTTGCTGGGGTGTGATTTATGCCATTTCATCATATGCATTCTTCCAGGCTCAAAATGCATAGGATTTGTCATAACAATTAGCTTAGGAACACCACGGATCCAATGGGGCATTTCACTCTGTTTGTTATTAGCAGGTGTGTTTTCACAGTTCTGATTTCTCTGTAACAGCTTGGAAACCTGACACTATCACCCCCACCACTCTCCCCATGCCCTTCTCCTTCCTCTGGTCAATACCCTCCTTCCTGAGCAACATCTATGGACAGATCCTTTGGTCCTTATTATTGCAACTTTAGCCTTTACATCCACCTGTTTGTGAACAGTGAATGTAGAAGCATTCTGTATGCATGTACTTCCTTGTAGCTTATTAATGACAGCATTTTTCTTCTTAATATTCTGCCCATGTTCCTAGTCACAGGAAGGCTGAATGATGTAGATTGTTTCTTGAAATCTTTGCCTTGATGATTTTTGCTTTCTTTATTCACACTAATATGAGGTACAATCAAGAATAAAAGCCTATTTTTGAGATATTGATAGGAATAGAACAGTGATTCCCTCCTCACCCCTCCCCTGCAACCTCTCCTTTTCCTTTTTGGAACAAATGATAATTTTTATGTAGGGCTTTCTCTGGGAATCAGATTGATTTTGCCTTGCTATTCAGTGCTCATCTGTAAATCCTACCAAAGGGAAGTCTGCATACAAGTAATCTTTTGAAAGTTCATTCCTCTTCTGAAACCTTTTTCCCTGTCCTCATGCCTTTCACAGGTATTTGCTCTCCAGCTTCAGTTTCCTCCCTGCCCCCTCCCCAAAATATGAAAATTATGCAGCTTCTTATGTTTCTGTTACATGGAGCTAGTGGAGTACATGATAATAATGCCACATGCATTCAGTCTTCTGCATTGACCCACAACTTTTTCTTCTTTTTCACTGAAAGGTGAGATAAGCAGACAGTTAATAATTCTTTCGCTATAACTGCTTTGGGATGAGGTTTATCACTTATTATAAAGGATTTGAGTAGCTACCAAGCTTTGCTCAAAGTTTGCCACTCTGTGATATGGCATGCATGTTTTCTTTTATCCCACAAGCTGTACTAAAAAATGTGAAGTTATCAAAGAAAGAGTAAATAAACTACTAGATTTTCTTCAGTAAAAATTAGATGGTTTATCTAAGTCTCAGTTGAAAACTTTCTTTAAAATGTCAAAACTTATTTTGCTTTAATTTTTCCTCGCAATAACAAGATTCACAGGCCCAGGAACAGAATTTCTACAGAATTTGATTAATAATACAATATATTTTATTCTTGATGAGCTAAACAGAAAGAGGATTTTCTTTGAATGAGTATCTTATGTTATGTCAGCAATCCCAGTTTTAAAGGCTCCCAAAAAGAGAACATGGACACAACACTCCAACTATGCCCCCAAGCATACCCAGGAGGCTTTAAATCTACCTGCTTGCCAGCTAACATAATCTAAAACATAACATTTTAAATACCATTTTTCTCTCTGAAATAGTACATGAAACAGAGAAAGATAATATTTGAGAACATCAAGCAGTTACCAGTATCAAACAGTGAAAACAGAAGAAAAACTTCAGATTCCTTAATTGTATGGATGCAGGAGAAGCTGGTGGTCTCTATCAAACATATATGCTCTGCAACAGGCTCATGAACAGACATTCAGATCTGCTACAGGTTTACAACCTTTTTTTTTTTTTTTTTTTTTTTTTTTTTTTTTTTCCCCAGAAGTGCTTACTAGGGCTCCTAAGGATGCATAAGAGATTGGTTTCCTTATCCTTCTAAGTATACACATCTAGAAGGTGTTTACATAGGAGGATAAGGAAACCAATCTCTAGCTAATGGCAGTTTACAGCACAAATCTCACAACTGCTATCCTAACAGTTTAATGTCACTGCTAGCATGGCATAGCATGCACAGAAGTCATCTGTGAGAAGACAGAGATAGTGCTAAAGGCAATCCTGCCCCTGATGTATTGCAGCTGTGTTAATCACCAAAGAGTGGGAACAGCCTTGCCCTCCCAGCTCTGGCTGTGATAAAGAGTGAGTTGGGTGGTAGAGAGTCACTTGGAGTCTGCTGGGCGTGCTGTGAGGAGGAAGGGACAGGAGGCGGGGCAAGGGACAGATCAGGTGAGCCCCTGTAGGAGGGACAGACAGGGTCAGGAGGCCGTGCCAGGGACAGGAAGGAGCGAGCTGGAACTGCAGAAGGAAGAGAGAAGAAGGAAAGAGCCAGAGCTGTGTGGAGCTGCCCATGGGAGGCTACACAGAAAAGGTGTGGGAGACTTTTAGGTACCGAGGTGCTGATGCTTGAAGCCCTCTGAAGATTTACTGAAGCACTCTGACTGTTGTGGCCATCTCAACTCTGACAGATGTCCACTGTCATTGTCAATTTTAACTTACTCTCTGCACATGACTGCTTCTTTTTTCACAATGATTAGCAATATTTGCCATCTAGAAGGGTTTTTCTAATAAGGGAAACTGAGAAAGTGCCTTATGCAAAAAACCATATTCATGAATCCTTTTTTCCCTAGATAAACAATTATCAAAAGTGGACACTTCCTTCATTCATGCTATTGAGTTTATCTCTACAGAATATTCTGTACTGTGACAATTCTGCTGCATATCTTCTTTACCTAGTTTACCAAAGGTCCTAACTCAATTTTTTTTACAAAGAGGAGACATCACATCTATCACAATTTCTCTTCTAATCAGGTCTTGCTGGGAGTGCAAATCTGTGAATGTTAGCCACTGCTATTTTTGTTTGTTATCATCTCCAGTTGCTTCAATACATAAAAGAACTAAAATTATTCTTACAATCTAAAAGCAAAACAACTTAACCGTTTGAGATTGCCTGTGTAGCACACAACTTTAAACATGCAATATAAATGCAATTTCTTGATGCCTATGTTATTTAAGAGACTTTTAACAGGTTTGGAGATGTACTTGAGCTTATTGCACTTTCAAGGAAACAGTGGCTTTTTTCAAACTGACCAAAAGGGTCATATTAGTATGCTTCATGTTCTGTATACCTTGTGGAAATTAACTCAGAGTTCACACCTTCTTTCCTTATGCTAAGTATTCAAAACAGGTACATTGTCTTTTTTATATTACAAAATGCAGAACTCATATCTTTCAGCAGTAACTTCAATTAAAACATTATGCAAACACAAATTTGGTATCAAGCTACAGAGGGGAATAGTCTCCTTTGAGATGCTAAATCAATAAGACAGTTAAACCATGGCAAAAGACCACGATAAACCAATATAGATAACACTCTCATACAAGTGCATTACTCTCTACCTTAACTCTTGTTATGTGTATACAGAAAGAAACCATAACATATAAATTTTATTTGGATTTTTTATGCACATATGTATGCATACCAAAATTGCTCTATGATATGGGGACAAGGAAGACAAATCCTGTTCGCAATCTATAATCACCTTGCTGAGAAATGTAAGCTAGAAAAGCAAAATCTAAACAATACAATAATGGATCACTAGTGAACAGAACACCTTTCTCAAAACAAGAATTTTCAAGAACTGTCTTTAGAGCTTCTGATAGTTAATCTCGTTGAAAATATACTCTTCAAAAAAAACCCCAACAACAACAAAAAGAAACAAAAAAACACGACAACCCTGCCAATTTTAAGGTGCATGTGGATAGCACTGATAGAAACTGCAAAACCATCCTGGACTTTTGGAAAGAACTTTAACAAACACTGCAAAAGAGACGAACAGGTTTTAATGCTTTAGTACATTTGTCAGCATAGAGTGATGGTTTCTACAGCAAAGCAAGCAAAAATATTCCTAAGCCCTTCTAACTTCCTCTGATATGGTGATTAGATTTTACTGTAAATCATAACTAAATGGGAGGGCTCTTCGCTGCAACTTCTCCACCCATTCCCCCTGAATTTCTACAGTGTATTCCTGCTCTTTTGGCTGCATGTGGACAATTTATAGTGAAGACATCAATTGAGCGGGATTTTTCCTTTGGATGTGGACAGTTAATTACTCTTTGAAAACAACAGAAAGGGATGCATATCATAGGAAGGGTAAGATTAGAAGAGTGCTTAAAGATCTAGTTCCAACCCCCTGCCAAGGACAAGGGCGTCTTTCACTGATCCAGTTTGCTCAAAGCCCTGTCCAACCTGGCCTTGAACATTCACTGGAATGAGGCATTCACAACTTCTTCAGGCAACCTGTTCCAGCTCCTCATGACCCTTCCAGTAAAGAATTTTTTCTAATATCTAAACCTACTCTCAGTTTAAAGCCGTTCCCCCTTCTCCTGTCACTACATGCCCCTGTAAACAATCTTCTTCTTCTCACTTTTCAGGCTCCTTTCAGGTACTGGAAGGCCACAGCTAGGTCAGCTCAAAACCTCCTCTTTTCCAGCCTGAACAACTCCAGATCTCTTTTTGTCCTAGGAGAGGTGTTCCATCAATGGCCTCCTCTGAACTTGCTCCAAATGGCTAATGTCCTTCCTGTGCTGGGGACCCCAGAGTTCGAGGCAGCACTTGATGGAGCCTCAGCAGAGCAGAGGGGCAGAATCCCCTCCCTGGCCCTGCTGCCCACGTTGCTTTGGAGGCAGCCCAGGGTACAATTGGCTTTCTGAGCTGTGAGTACTCATTGCTGGGTCATGTCCAGCTTCTCTTCCACCAGCACCCCCAAATCCTTCTCAGCAGGGCTACTCTCATTGAGTTCACCCCTCAGCTTGTTTTGGTACCAAGAGTTGCCCTAGCCCAGGTGCAGCACCTTGCACTTGAGATTCCCAAGGGTCCACTTCTCAAGCTTGTCCAGCTCACTCTGGATGACATCTGATTATTCACGTGTCAACCACACTACTCAGACTGGTCTCATCTGCAAATAATCTGTCATAAATGAAGTTATTAAATGACATTGGTACCAATACAGACTCCTGAGGAACACCACTTTTCACTGATGTCCATGAGGACTGAGCCATTGACCTCTACCCTCTGGATGTGACCATCCAAACCCTTTCTCATGCATCTCTCAGTCCATCCATTGAATCCCTGTATTTCCAGTTTAGTGAGAGGGATGTTCTGGAGTACTGTGTCAAAGGCTTTACACAAGTCCAGAAAAATGACATCTGTAGCCCTTCCCTTGTCCACTGATGCCACTTCATTGTGTGGAGACGAGGTTGATAAGCAGGACTTGCCCTTGGTGAAACTATGATGGCTACCTCAAAGCACCTTCCTGTACTCCGTGTGCCTTTATCAGAGCTTCCAGTTCCACAGTCTTCCCAGGCACAGAGGTGATGCTGATAGTTTGGTAGTTCCCAGGATTCTTCTTTCTATACCTTTTAAAATGGTGTTTCTGTTTTTGAAGTCAGCTGGGACTTCGCCTGACTGCCATGACTTCAAATATCATGGAGAGTTTCTTGGCAACTACATCAGCTAATTCTCTCAGGACTCTGGAATGCATCTGTTTGCCATCAGGCAGGTGAGCACAAGCTTAAACAATCACTAAAAGGGAAAGTTTTTGGTGGACAGATGAGGTACACTGACTGTGGCAAAGTGTGGATAGATTTCACAGATATGTATAGTGTTAGCAGTCAAACAGAAATATGCAAAGGAAACCTCTATGGCAACATTGATTTCATGTCAAAGCTCTTGCTTCAAATGGATGAGAAACTTTTCTCCAGGAAAGAAAATGGTATATTGTTGCTCCAAACAGCCACTGTAGGGAAGTTTGTCACAAGCTAAATCTATCTATATTTAGCTAGTTAGCTGCTGAGGGGAAAAAAAGCACCAAAATTAAAAAGGATAACTGTAAAACAGTATATTGCAGTTCTTTCTCCATAATCCTGATTCCATTATCTACTTTGTTATTCTTTCAGAAATTAACTCCCTGCTGTGAGGGGTTTTCAAGGAAACTGCATTATAGTAATGCTTCACTATAGTTTTCTGCAAAGACCTTGTAGAACTTTTTTTTTGGTCCAGTTGCCATTGTTAATGCTGAATGCTAACACAAGGACTCTGAATTACACATATTTAATAAAACATCACAGAACTCAAATTATGTGACTTTTTAATGGTTTCATCAAATATTCCCTATGGATGATAACAACCAAAACTCAGTCAAGGAAGGCTTCTGCTATATCTATACACCCTCAATCTTTGATAAGTGTTAGAAGCATTTCCAGAATATAGCTATTATAAATTATTTACATTTATAATATCTTAGGGTCACTTCTATATTTTTTATCCTATTGAAATGTCAACTTTCTTCTAAATAATTTGGATTTATCCAGGTCCACACCACAAGAACTTGTTCTGTTTTCCTACTGGATTTCCCCTACACTCTGAAATTTGATTTTTTTTAATGTTGAGTAGGAAGTAAATGCCAATGTAATTTTTGTACAAAATTTCAAATCTTAATTTTACTTGATTCAATGAAAACCAGTAATTTCTTCTACTGGCAAGAGGTTTAACTTAGAACTTTATTAACTGAAAGTACTTCTGGTATTACTTTTCTCACCTGACAGCCTCTTTGTTTAGGACTGAATATACACTTAGGCATATATATGTACATGGATCATACTTGTGAATGTCCATGAGCTTTTATTGACCTAATCCAATATACCCACAGTTCTGAGTAATTGTTATGAGCCTCTTCACAGTCACTTGAGGCAGCCTCAATGGAACAGGTCATTCAGGATGGGAATGTGGCTATTCTGTTTCCAGATGAAAGGCAGGGCCAACTCAGATGTCTGCACCATCTTCCCATCTTGCATTCCAAGAAGGAGCATGAAATTTTTGGCAACTCTGCATCAACAGGGCAGGTAAACTTAAAGATTTCTGAAGTTTCCATGTAAATAACTGAATAAAATCTTGTATAGCCATTAGTAAGACAAGAACTATAATACTAATTTAGGAATTAAAACTTTACTTTTTTTCTTTTGATACATATTTTCATGCCATCCCCTTTGGTTTAAAAAAATAAGAAAAAAAATTCTATATAAGTATCAATGTAAACATAAATAAAAGATATACATAGATATTACAGTAAGTCAACATTAAAACAAATTATTATACTTTTCTCATCATTATTTTAAAATAGGAAAATATGTTTTGCATATTTTTCCATTACTGCAACAGTTGCCTTCTTAACTTGAAAGGTTATTATAAAGATAATAAACTAAAGTTTCCTTTCCTTGAGCCTAAAAGCAAGTCAGAAGGGGGGAATGTGCTCTACCAAGAAGTCTAGCTTGCTAAGAATAAAACAATGGGTGTGAGTTTTCTCACTTTTTCTGCTAGAGATGGCTCTGTTCAAGATCATGCCCTGCTCCTGGATTTCTGAGTGCTTACTGGGCAGTCTTTGTGACTGAAACAAAACACTATTCAGTACTCTGCACTCTACATAGTGCTAGCTACTATCCATTTGTGCTCTAACGTACATTAGCGAAAATCTGTTGACTTGCTTATAGATGATTTAAACTCATGGCGGAATTAAATAAATGGGAGACAGATTTGCTTGCTACAAAAACCTGTTCTAGAGGCAGGGTCCTCTCTTGCTTGCTTTCCTAATTTTTTTTTTTTTCACTGTGAAAAGTACTGCAGGTCCCAAGATAAAATCTTAAGAGACTTACTAAAACCTCAGTTGATACATGTAAATAAATAAATTATTAATTAACCATAAGATTTAGACATCTAATTCTACAGCTTTGCAGGGATTTTCTTAATAGTATATTCACAGACTATGGTTATGTAAGGACATAATCACTTTTTAAAAAAGTAAATGCATGCAAAAAACCCACTGGAAGACATACTGCAGCTGGGGAGGAATTACCCCAAGTAGCAGAACAGGTTGGGGGCTGACCTAGTAGAGAGCAGCTCTGCAGTGAAGGACCTGGGAGTCTTGGTAGATGACAAGGTGACTATGAGCTACCAGTGTGCCCTTTTGGCCAGAAGGACAAGGAGTGTCAGAAAGATTATGGCCACCTGAGCAGGGGAGGAGATTCTCACACTCTGCTCAGCCCTGGTGAGGCCAGATCTGTGTCCAGATCTGGGCTCCTCAGGACTAGGAGAAAGAAGAAAAAGTTGGAAAAGGGTCTGGAGCACAAGTCTTATGAGGAGTGACTGAGGGAGATGGGGGTACTTTAGCCTAGAGAAAAGGAGACCCAAGCGAAATTTTATTGCTGTCTACATCTGCCTGAAATTATTGTAGCAAGGTGAGGGTCAGTCTTTTCTGACATGCCTCAAGTGACAAGGGATGAGAGGAAATGTGGATGTGTTTAAAAAAAGACTGGATGTGGCACTTGGTGCCATGGTCTAGTTGAGGTGTTAGAGCATAGGTTGGACTCGATGATCTTGAAGGTCTCTTCCAACCTAGAAACTCTGTGATTCTGTGAAATGGCCTCAAGCTGCACACAATGAGGTTTAGATTGGATAGCAGGAAATTTTCTTCATGGAAAGGACTGAGAAGATTGATAAGAGAAAAGGCTGATAAGAAGCAGATTGTGTGAGGTGGGATAATGGTTTTTATCATGTCCCCAAGAAGGTATCACATAAGCCTGAAGATACCATCCCTTCTTATAAGGCCTAACTGTCTCAGCTAAGCAGAGCACATAGCCATCATGTCTTAGAAGGAGTCCTAAACCATCAAAGACCCTCAAAACAATCACAGACTCATTTCTGGAGCTTTTCATCAGAAGACTGTGCAGGAGAGTATTTTACCCAGCATCAGGCAGTGTAAAACTCCCCTCCAAGGAAGGTGTCTGGGCATTCCCACTTGAACCCGAACACATGTTAACCCATTTAACATTGTGTTTCATGGGCTTTCTCCTGAAGAATCAAGAAAGAGACCATCACTTCAACCAATGGACACTGAAATTGCAACCATCAAGTCCCATCACTGATGAGATATCATGGATGGTGATATCTTCCCAGTATCTACTCTTACACTTTCTTTCTCTTTCTTAAGTGATATTTTTATGCTTTTATATTGCTATATTTCTGGAGATAATAACCAAAATGTCTATATATCTCCTTTAAATTGCAACCAAAATGTTCTAAAATAAATCTGCTATATTTATATACATATCTATGTGTATATATATCCATGTATCTACATATGTCAACACCGGTCATTTCACTCTAATCCACCCCAAGGTATTTATTAACAAGAACCTCTGTTATTCCACCTCAGGGGAGGGTTGTAACATAATTTCAGCAGAAGGGAAAATATCTGTTATATCTTTGATAATTCCCTATTTTTGATCTCAAATTTCCAACATCCTTACAAATCAACAATAACAAGGGAGAGATCTGACCTGTCTCCATCTGACTTCATGCCTTCCTCCATCAAAGTTTTCGGATTCATTATCATCACAGGAAATCAGGTGTTCCTTTTCAGCCTCCATTTATTAACCTAAACAAGCCAAATTTGTTTACTATTACAAAGGAGATTTCTTCTTTCCTCACAGTTATTTACATCATGTTACTTTTTGAGCCCCTGCAATTGTGTGCCATTAGCAAATTCCACCAACATGCTCCTAGCTATTTTCTTAGTCAAAAGAATTAAACATGGTCAACTCTAAAGTCATCCTTGAGGAACCTCTGTACAACACAAAAGTCACAAAACCTGTTTGAATCTTCTCTAAACAAAGAATGCATGAATACAAACTTTCTACATGTTAATCAGCTACTCTTTTCAAGATGAACTAGTCAATTTTGTGTACTCCAATTATCCTCAAGTCTATGTTCAAAATTAACGCCTCTGGGTTAATTTCATCTCAAAAATCAGTCAAGTTAAATAAATATGCCATATTACAGCAATATAATTTCCCATTCTTAAAACACTTGGATAGGTAAAATGTTTGGCTGTGTGCATTTACATTTATAATTGTTTCTGCAAGAAAATATTCCTAAGTCACTCGTATTATCAAGCTCACAAACCTGAGTATTCAAGTACCATCTCTTCCAAAATCCTGATAAGATATTGTCCATCTAGTATATTTTTGGCACATGGCATTCTTTTTCTTCTACTTCACTTATAATTGTCATTTGTTTTTTTCCCCATTCACGTTAGCCACAGTGACAACATCTTGTGACAACACTTCAATTTTATTTTGGAATCGTACCTAGATTATCTTTCTCATTTCATACTTTCCTGCTTATTCTTCTTTTTATCTAAATGTGTGAAGAGTTTATTACTATTTGGGGTTTTTTCAGTTTGAAAGATATAAGTCTTTAAACTGTCATTTTGTCTCCTCTCTGTATTTTATGCACTAAATTCTATTCGGTATCTAGAGACCCATAACTTTATTAAATATGTAGTGGACAGTCTGAAGGAAAACTAAAGCACCAGAGAAAACATATGCTTACATATTTTTGGCATCTTACCATTCTAAAATAATATCCTCTATATACTGTAGAAGACTGAATGGCCCTGTCTAATGAAGTAGTTCTGGTTCTTAAAAGTTTTTGTTGTATTTCAGAGCAGCTTGTCCCTGAAAAAGCATAACCTAATCTTTCAGGAAAAGAAAAATGTACCTTCGGCTTCACCGAGAATTTGTTGAATTAGAAGTCTGTGTATTTGTTGGTTTTGTTTTGAGGGTTCTTGTTGTTTGCTTGCTTTTTTTTAAAATCAAAGGCACTTTTGTAATTTCTTTGTTGTCCTGTTTGTAAAAACCAGTGAATGCTAACTTCCTGTTTTCCTCAATTAATCTTCTCAAAATGATGATTGGAAAAAACCCAAAGAACTATGAAATAATGGGGACATTAAACCCTGAGTTTTACTTCATGTTTTAGTCAGGATCAGCCTTCCCTATATATGTTCACCTCTTCTACCTTGGTCTCTTCTGGAAGTCAGTTGCTTCATTTTTCTTAATACAAAAAATTATATGAGCAAGCACTAAGTTTTAGAGAATTTTCTGGTGATAGACACTGAGACAAAACACCTTGCATTTCCAAAGTGAAAAATCCCCTGAAAAAACCAAAATGCCTGTTCCAAAATTTAAGGGCAAATTAAGGAAAGCTGTCAGTATCAGCAACAGATCCACAAAGTAATAATTTTTAGCATAACATTCCAAAAGAAAATTTAAAATTGAAACAAGTTTATCTGCATAAAATATCCATCAAAACAGGTAAAATTCAGGATTTCAGAAAGCATTAAGAAACATTGTTTCATCATCTGACATTTTCTATCACGTAATATAAATTCAGTGGATCTTCTAATGGACTGGAACTGAAAATAGTTAATATAGTAGTACTCTGCTTTGTATCAGGTAAATGAAGCTGCTGTGGATTCACTGTCTGCAGTGATGATGTGAAAGTTGAGAGAAGCTAACTCTTGGAGGCCAGGAAAAGGTCATCCTTTCACGATTACTCAAGGTTGCTGAAGAAGAATAACCAATAACAGGTTTAACGTATTTGATTTTGGGTAAAAATATACACACATTACAATCTCTTACTTGAAAGTTCATTGAATGACCTTATTATTATCTCAGTATTTTCCCCACAAAACTATAAGTACATATACAAAATAAAACCAAACAGTGTAACACTGGCTGGCTTCCTTGTCTTGTAAAGGACTGCTATAATCACTGAATCAAACTAAGTATACTAAAAAGATTATTATGTTAATTTAAAATGGCTTGGTGAATGTTTATGCAGCATTTATGCTTGTACTTATTTTATTATGAATGGTTTGTTAAACAGCTATAACTGGTCAACCAGCAGCAAAAGTAAATTCATTTTAAGGATTATTGCCCAATAAATAATTTGCTGAGGCTTATCTAAGCCCTATTTAATAAAATTCCTAGCCCTTAAAATAGAGCATATTAATTTGGAGCAATTACTGATAGTTTAGACCTGTCATGGGCTCTGTGTATTTTACCATAGACTTTATGATACCTACAGATAGGTAGCCATTAAAATTAAGCATTTTTATTATGCAGCTAGGTAATTTCCAAAATGATGCATTTAGTATCTGTAGAAAAACAAAGCTTTGAATAATATGTTCACATTATTTCAAGGATGCTTGGAAAGAATACGCTGCTTTTCTTCTGTTCCAGAAGAAACAACATCCAACAACAGTCAAAATATTCACCAGCAAGAGGTGGGACAGTGCCACCTCTGGCTCCTTAGCTTTTAGGGTTGTGGCAGACCTAAAGATGTACCTCCTAGATGTAAAAGAAAATAAAAGGTAATGAGATACACAAGAAAAAAGGTAAAATACAACAAAAAATTCTTCAGTGGAAAAGTTGAGACATTCATTTTTTCCTTTATAAAGCAGAGAATCCTAAAATAATTTGGGACAATTTGAACTTTCTCTGCCCGTGATTCTTGAAGTTCAAAGTAGGGTTATTATAAAGACTTCTCTGTTTCAGAAAGGTGGATCAGAGAGTAGACTTTATTGGTGAAAATCCTGGCCACATCCATTTTGGCTAGATGGTACCTTTCTCTTCAGTGGGTATTTTGAGATTGGCTTTTACTTTACAAGTTTCTGGACATAATAACACTGTGATATCTTTGAGTGGGGAAAATTATATTCCCTGGCTTGCTTCTACTGTGGTCTTGCTGTGTTTAGGCGCTTGATAACTTTTGTAATGTTTGGAATAAAAGCTTGGTGAATTTATGTTGTCAGCTGAATGTAAAGTCGTTTCTAGTACTTTCTCCTCACTCTCCCTCACTCCCTCTGAGAAGCTGATGGTGGTCAAAATTCAGTTTGAATGCAGTAGAAAAGGTTTCTGAAATTACAAGGTGAGAACTCTGACTAGTGCTACCTGTTTTGCTGGTAAAATCAGAACACCTGTTAAGAAATTAGAATGAATAGTAGATATATCTGTTTGGAGGGTTTTTTAAGTACAAGCCAATTATTACTAAACTTGAAAAAAGAAAACTAAATTGGTTCTGTGTATTTTGTTAGACTATCCTGAATAATTTATGATTGTTGCCTTAACATGAGTTTCCTAAAATAATATATAATCTTCAAAGTAATGAGATGTAAATGCAATACCAGTTCCTGAATGGTCCTACTTTGTTAATTGAAGAGATAAATTAATTTTTGTATTGAATTATTACAAATAGTTGTAATAATTTATAATGTAAACAATAATTTATATTGGAATATAAATTGTAATTATCTTACCTGGATACTGCTATTGATCAAGAAGATTTTTAATAATTAAAAAAAAGCTCTTTTCTTTTTTTTAAATTTTTTCCTTCAAGGGCAGCTTTAACTAACATATTAGTTAAAATCTAAAAACTTCACCATTCTGAAGATCTTTTCTTATCAAGAATGTCCTATTAACGGCTAAACTTACTTCGTACAGAGAAAATGAAAGCAATACTATTTGTTGTCTGAAAGTTTAATAATAACTTTTGCTTTAAAAAAGTCAGAAAACTTTTCACAGGTTGTTGCTGAAAAGGTGTACTTCTCCAGGCAACCTGAAATTTTACAAGCCCTTATGGTTCTACACTTTGTTATTCCAATATCAAAGAACTAAGTGTGTAAAATGTGTTTTTTTTCTCCTAATAGTGCAACTTAGGGAGAAGCATTTGGTTTGGACAAAAATAAGAGGTTGCTATCACTTTCCAAGTAGACACATATTGTAGAGGAAAACTTCAAAAATTTGCTAAAGACATCCCCAGGGAAAGAGGAGCTAGTTGCCTTAATTTAGAAGTGGTAGAATATATGCAAAAGAATCAGAGCAAACATAGTAAGCAGTTTTTAAAGTAAAATAATATTGCAGCTATCATTTAATTTACAGTCTTGCGGTGACTGCAAATTCTGGCATTTGCCTATAAAATTATAACAAGTTTTGATTAAAAAAACTGTTAAATTTTATTTTCACAAATCAGAAATAATTGTTATTTATCAAACATTCCAAAACAGATTTTTCAGATTTAAAGAAGCTGATGTTTTTTCTTCTTATTAACTAAAAGATATGAAAGCTATATGAAAAGTCATCTTCTTTATAGCTAATTCAGGGCAGAAGTCTAACACTTCTTGCCCTTGATCATGGAAATGTCTTAACTCATGCAGACTATTTAATTATATTTTTCCTTCAACCATTTTCAAGAATGAGTATTTGCTTTTTTAACTTTTATAATGTCATAATCATACTATGATCTTAAATGTTGGCACTCCATTTGTTAAATTATGTGGCAAATTTCATAAAAGAGGAAAAAGGTGAGATATCTGTTTGTGACCTACAAGTCACAAACAAGTCTATCTTTTGTTGTCCAAATAGACTTAAAGATGTCTGGGAGGTACATTGGTAAGAAATCCAAGCTCTCCACTGAAATAGTAGCATGTAAGTAAAGGAATATTAAGTAACTTTCAGGTTTTTACCTCTAGACATAAAACTGTTCAGGCAAATCTCAGTTCTAGGAAACTTTACACAGTTGTAACCTACAGGTGTGATTAGCCTTATTGAACACAAAGTACAGACTTAAGAAATGCATTAATAATTCCAAGACTAGAGCCACATTCACTAAATAATTCAGAGATCTTTAAAAATGAATACTATTTTATAGAAGTTTGGTATAAGCAGGATATTTTCTTTCCTCTTCTATGTAATTTTTCCTTCAGAAAAGTGCACAACAAAAATGTGCTTACAAAATTCAAACAGCAAAAGCTGATTATATTAACCAGTAGACAGAAATGGCTAGGAACTTTACAATGTAAATTTTTTAAAAAAGGAAGTAGGGATCAGTCTAAATCAAAATTTCTCTCACAGAAATTTAATAGGGAATGTTTTATTACACTAGAGGTTTAATTCATAGAATAAAAAGAAGTGGGGGAGACAAAAATACAGAGAATAGACTTCCAAATCAGATTAGTGCTGGATAGTGGAGATTCAGTTCAGTTTGACACAAGCTGGAGATTATTTTACTTAGTATATAGCTTAATAAATAGCTCTCTGTGCCACTGCTGAAAGCATTCTGTAGATATACATGCCTACTTCAATACGGATTGGAATATATCTAATTTAATATCTCATTTTATCAGAACAGTTGGCTTCCTCATTAGGTAATTAAGAAACAGAAACATGGAGTACTAGGGCTCACATCAGAAGATCACCCACTTTGGTCATCTGCTCCTGGACATGACTTACATATCTATAGGTTACATGATGGAAGTTTATGTAGCCTTTTCATACCTCAGGCAATCCACTTTAATAATCCACAGCTGTTCTTACTGGAAAGATTTTCTCCAATTAAATAAATCTCCCTGACTTTAAGTTAAACCTGTTGATCTTTGTTTTCCTTATCTTTATAACAATAGCTTTTACATGTTTACATAAGCATCTCATTTGTTTCTTTCTCTCTGTGTCCATCTGTGAACTAAAGAGACATAAGTCTTTAATTTTCTTTTCATGGGCTATATATTATAAACCTATGATCATTCTCTGAGTCGTACTCTGAACAACAAATCTTTACTGTCCTTATCTTTTGTGAAGTTTGACACACAGAACTGGACACTTTGCTCTCCAAGTACTTAGTTCTCTTTATTGAGTGGGTAACCAACCTAGAATCATCTGGGTTTTATAAGATGAATTCTAAATTTACTGATTTGTTAGGATTCTTAACAAATCCATGCAGGCTTTCAGTGGTTGAAATGCTATTCATACAAATCAATTGGTAACCATTCCTGTTGAAACTAAAGTAAATCTAAAGAATTTTTCTTGGCTCACTGTTACAGCCACCCTTTCTCTGTGATGCAAACCTGGCCACACATTGTCTGCTCTCAATATTCAGGGATGCTACATGTGCATATTGGAATGGAATTCTGTCTTCATTGTCTCTCTGGCTACTATTACCTGAGTAAATTAAATTCATTATTCTTTGCTAGTTGCCCTGTTACAGAGGCAAGGGGGTGGAGCTTTTAGCACTATCTGTTCAATACCACCTACATCAGTGGTAGTTGTGGTTGAAAAGCCAAGAAACCACAAGTTTGCCTTTTCTTTTTTATTTTTATTTTTGTTTTTCTGGGCTTTCTCTGGAGAGGGTGTGGGATTGGGACCACCACTCTGGAGAGGGTGTGGGATGGTGCCACACTGCCACCATGTCTGGGTAGAGAGCCCCCACAGCGGGGCCTGAGCCACACAGAGTCCCCATTTCAGCAGCACAGCCCTTCATTTAGATGAACTGACTTTCTTGGTTATTTTTTATCCTTGCTTTCTGTTGTTTTCAGGCTGGGGGTACAGGAAGTTAAGCCACGAGAGCCTCCACGATATATCGTTTTAATTTTCCTGAATGCCGTGTGGCCATAGCAGAGAGCCAGTGGCCATTTTGCCTTTGTCCGGGAAATGATGCTGGATACTGTCTTTAGGAAGTGTTTTTGTTTGTTTGGTAGTAAATATCCTTTTGTGGGTAAAACTCCCTCTTTTGTACACTCTTTTATTAATACTGTTGAACTTATTGGGATTTTTCAGTAAATTGTGATTCCAGCTTATAATGTCTCCTAGTGTTCCTCCATCATTGGAAGGGGTGGGGAGGGGAAAAGGGAGCGGCTTAAGTGGGTTTAATTTTCTAGCTGGAGTTTAAACCAACACACTAGTTAAATGGCCAGAGTTTTCTATAATGCCCATATACCATAAGAACAAATTACCATTACTATATTTGTCTCCTTCCCTAACAAGACTTCTCTCTACTTCTAGAATCTCGCAAATACCAACTTCCTCTTCTGATACAGATCCTTGTGGAAGTCACATTGAAGTATATGGAAGACAGAGAAGTGAGCAGAGATAGTAACATGGCTTCACCAAAGGCAAATCTGGAGTTGTGCTGCTGGGCTAATCTGGTGGCCTTCTTATGGTGATGTGACTGCATCAGTAGAGAAGGAAAGATCAACTAATGTTATTTACCTGGTCCCCTTTTAAGGCCTTTGGCATGGTCTCCCATCACATTCTTGATGCTAAATTGGAGAGATTGAGTTTGATGGATATAGTCTTAGATGGATAAGGAACTGAGTGGATGGTCACGTTCAAAGAGTCAATAACTCAACGCTCAAGTGGAAACCAGTAACCAATAGTGGTCCTCAAGAGTCCATATGGATACCAGAGCTATTTTACATCTTCCTCGATGGCACAGATCAGCTCTCATCAAGTTTTTGGATAACAGCAAGATGACTGGTACAGTTGATATATTAGAGGGAAGGGGCACCATCCAGATGGACCTTAATAGGCTTGAGGAGTGCAGCTATATGAATCTCATGGATATCAACAAGACCAATGCAAGGTCCTACACCTGGGTCATGTCAAACTCTAACATCAGTACAGACTGGAGGAGGAATGGACTGAGACCAGTCCAGAGGAGAAGGACTTGATATCCAGCACTCTTGTGGATGAAAAAATTGGATATGACCCAGCAATGTTTGCTTGCAGCCTAGGAATCATGTGCTGGGCTGCATCATCAAAAGTGTAGTCAGCAGGTCAGGAGAGGTGATTCTCTTTCTTTATGCTGCTCATATGAGACCCCACCTGCAGTACTGTGTCCAGCTCCGGGATCTCCAGCACAGGAAAGACACATGAATGTGTTAGGGCAAAACCAGAGGCAGGACACAAAAATCATCAGAGAGCTGGAACTCTTCTATGGACAGGCTCAGAGACCTGGGGTTCCTCATCCAGAAAAAGAGATGGGAGGCTGTACTGCGTCCTTTCAACACTTAAATATAAGTAATATAGAGAGAGCATTTTTACCAGGGCCTGTAGCTACAGAACAAGAGTCATTGGTTAAAATGGAAAAAAGATTTATATTGGATAGAAGGACTAAATCTTTTACAATGACTGTTGGGAGACACTTGAACAGGCTGCCCAGATAAGATTTGGATATTTTGTCCCTGGAAGTGTCCAAAATCATGTTGGACTAGGCCTTAGGCAATGTAATCTATTGAAAGATGTTCCTTATCCATAGCATGGAGTTTGGACTAGAATATTTTTGAAGGTCCTTTGCTATGTAAACCAGTCTACAATTCTGTGACAATATGACTTAGTATTGGAAATACATATATGTTAACCTTCTGCTCATAGGAATTCAGAAAACTTTGTAGAGAGACAAAATCAAAGGACAAGATAGATTGGAAATCATAAGAACAAAAAAATCCTGAAGCATTTATAGGCCTCTTTTTAAATATTCCAGGTGTTACTATATACCAGATTTAGTCCTACAATCAGGGAAAGAAGCTCTTAAAATACTGATATTCAGATAGGATAGAGAAGGACAACTGATTTATCTGGGAATAGTTAAGTCATTGACTACAACAATGAGAAAGTATATATTCATAAATTCATTTTGATATTACTGAGATTTAACAGCTGCATAATTATATAGTCCTAGGCAAATATATTAAAGTAGAGGGAGATTTAAGTAGGACATGGCTTTATGCTACTTTTCTGTATATGTGGGAGTTTGTCTACATGCATTTAGAAAATATGAATTCCTAATGTGCTCTTTGAGTTGCTGCATAATCTGCTTAGAGAAACAGTTTCATCAGAGCTTTGTCAAGGTATCAGATAGAATAACAGAAGTGTAACATCCTTGTATTCCTGAATTAAGATAAAATGAAAGCTGTAATTAAGATAGAAGCTTCTTACTACTTCATTAACTTGGTTATTTAGTTAGGATAGAAAGGCATGCCATATTGTAACAGAATTGGAATTTTTAATTCTTCCTGGATTATTTACTTTCTTGGGTTGCTGAGCAGCAAAACTGGTTATGATGTGAATGTCTTAAAAATATCATTTTTAAAAGATTGCCCTTAAATACCCCAATTCAGAATTTGCCAGTGTTTGCAGTGCTGTGTTGTTCTCATGTAAAATATTAAAAAATATATTTATTCCCAGCAATTGGCCAGATAAAGGCAAAATGGATAGCATAGATTTTTGCAATGTCTTCCTGTTGATTTTTTTGTTTGTGTTCTCAAAATGGACACTTCTAAAAGTCTGATTAATATATTTTCCCCAGGTTTTAAAAAAGCTTGTGCTGAAACCCACAGAAACATTTAATTTAGATTTTTTTTTTTTCAATTTAATCTCTAGTTAAAATCTGACTCCATAATTCAGTGAAATGCACTTTTGGCTCTACATTTTTGAATCATGCTAATAAATCCTAAACGCAAAGTTCGGATTTAAAAATCCTTCTTGCACTTGGGATAAAAAAGGACAAATTTATGAATCATGACTTGAAGGATGTTGTTAAGATCAGCATTATAAACTTCTATCAAATTTGAGGTTGGCATTCCAAAGCTGTAGCCGTTCAGTGCTATGTATCAGTACTCAAACAGCAAGCCACTTTAAAAAAGCACCTGTGTTTCAGGTGAACAGCCTAACAACACTCTGTATGCATAAAATGAGGCAGAAAAACACTTATAAAACTGAATTATTTTCTTTGCAACCTGCAGTGTTTTAGAAAGCTGAGAGCATGGAAAACTTCTCAGAATATGATGAATTTTAAACAGCACTCTTCTAACCCTCGGTGCATATTCAAGCTGAAGAAATAGGTTGCACTGAATGTAGGGCACAGTGGAGAAACTGCTTCTGGCTGTTGCCCAGGTACAGGAATTTTCTATTGAATGATCCAACTGTCACAACCACCATGTACCCTGCCTCAAATTATGAGTGGTGCTGCACATCTTCCATTCTCTTTGCCCTAAATGTGGGTTAGTATATTAAGGAAGCCAAAACTGTGTCACTGTAGGATCATTTATATTAGGGAAAATGGTCTGTGTCAGGTGCTATCCCCTGTCACATAATTACCAGGAAGGGCACCATAAACTAAAAGTTCTGTAAGTTGGTTAGCCACCTGATGTCTTGCTCATGATGCTTTCTGGGTTACCCAGAGTAGCTGCTCACCTGCTTTAGGCTCAGATATGAGCACTATTTAAGGACTTTGGCTGGGATGCAAAAATACAAAGGTAAAAACTGTGTCTTTTTCATAAGGGTATTAATAAATATATTGATTTTTTTTTTTTGTGACCTACACTGATGTCTTAGAATCTGACAGAATCTTTGCTGCCTCAGATATTTTATATACTATGAAATACAATGAAAATGAATAAGAGGTAGAAATTTTTACCACTTTAATATGAATGCAGGTGGCATTGCAAGTGATATTTTCAGCATAAAATGAATGTTCTTGCCTGTAAAACTCAATCTGCTAGGTGAATTTTTTTTCAGAAGAAGTGTTGGAATGGACTGCTAAAACTGTAGTTATAGTCAGAAAAGTGGCTGTCAATATGGAGCTTGTTATTTAACATAGCAGCTATTCTTTGGGTAAATCATGACTACTTTTATGTCTAAAGTACCACAGCTAACACTAAAGTACTAATTCAGCTATAGAAGACATTGGATTTCACTTCATTTCATGTAGGTGTTATTTTTGTTGATATTATATTTGATTGTGGTTCAAAAATCCTTGTTACAGATGAGAGTTTGGGAAAAAGGAGACAAAATAGACCAATTTTCTAACCTCAGTTTGAATTCATAGGTCTGACAAGGAGGAAAAAAAAGGGGAAAAAACAAGCATAAAACAAACTAAAAACCCCCAAATCATTGCCTCACACTGTGAAACCTGTCACTATCTTGTTTCATGGTCAAAATCAGTTTAATGACATTTTATCTATATTCACCAACGTTAAATGTTCTAATTTCTCCTATAGGTTACATCTACATTACTAGAAATGAGCCAGTCGCCTGTTTTCATAAAACACACTTCATTCTCCCTCTCACCAGTCTGCCTAATGTGGAAAAAAAGGTCCTGTCATCCATGCTACCTATTAAGAATAATATTTGATCTATATTAATACCTCTTTTAGGTGCCCTCTGGGACAGAACTTATTGTCATGAGCCAAAACTATGCCAGAGATTGGATGAGGAGGAGTGATGTGGGGATCTAGATCTACAGCTTTAAAAAAATGTAAATTAAAGTAAATTGAAGCATTTTTGTCTGCAAATTATGTTTTAGTGGCATCAAAAGATTAAAATCTTCTGAACACATAATTTAAAATTGAAGCCAAAGTCCTTATTCAATAAAAAAGTCTACTAGATACCTGAAATAAATGGAGATCAATGTCCATTGGTGCAAAGAATTACAAAGTAAGGTAATAAGAAATACTTTTTGACAAAATGCTAAGCATTTTCTCATCAAAATTAACTCTTACCGGCTAAAGTAAAAATCCTAACCATTAAATTTTTTTAAAAATAATATGACTAAACAAATTTTTGCTCTTTGGATGAACTTCTAAGTGCAGTGACTGTGTTAAGCACAGCATTGCCCTGGTTCAGAAGTGCATATTGTTCTAGCACATGGAGCATTATCTGGCATTGTACATCCAGTGTTTGTACACACAGTTGAGGGTCTGGATGGTGAGATGATATAGATCAAGGACATTGAGAAGGTTCCTTCCCCTACCAGTCAGTCATCTACACCATCCTCTGGTTCACAGTCAGCTGGCTTGGTCACAGAGAAGCTTCTGACAGCTGGAGTCCACTGCATGGATCAAAGGAAAATCAAACAGACCTTGCAAAGGCAATAAGAGAAATTGGAACAGCTTAGGATTTGATTCAAATGAAACTTAACATGGGTGGAGGGCATAAACTTAAGGTATGACTTTGTCAGAAGTCCCAAGATATGCCAATTAATTTTGTACAGCCAAGATCTTAGCTGAAAAGAAGCTTTCTAATCAGTTCTTTTTTGGTCCAGACTAGAAGCTAAATTAATACTGCGAAAATCAGCTTTGGTTACCTTGAAAAACAATTGTTGTGTGTGTGGGGGGGGTGTGGGGTGGTGGTGTTTGTGTTTTTCTTTGTTTTGTTTTGGTTGGTTGGGGGGGTTGTGCTTTTGTTTTGGGGTTTGTTTTTTGTTGTTGTTGTTGTTGTTGTGTTGTTTTGTTTTGTTTTGTTTTGTTTTTTTTAATTGCAGCAACGTTTCTGCCACTGGTGAAGTGATACATTCATCTAAAAGTAAGCTGAAGCAATTTTCACTTTAATCCATTTTTCATATTGTCAGAATTGTATCAAAGGACTTTAATGTAAAAAAGCAATTGAGTGCTGGTAGTGATCACTGTTGTAAAGCACACATTTACAGTCCAGTGTAAAAAAAATATCCTGTTTGTTCTCAAAAGAGTTTCATTTTCTAAGAATAAACACGAGTGGTTAATTAATGCTTAATTAAAGTTATCTGAATTCAAGAAACAAATAATAGTAAAGTAATATCCAAAATTCCTGTGATAAAACATGGTTACAAACCATTTATGGAGTGTCTTGAAAGCTTCTTTTGTGAAGTGACATTATATATCCATTGTTTTTCCTCTGAGATCAGTCAAGGTTCAAGCACTGTCAATAAAACGACATTCACAGTGACTTACCCATCCTTCATGTAGTGGCACACATCATCAATCATTTCCCCCCTCAAGAAAAGTTCAGATCTGTCTACGTGAGTTCTGTTTGAGTGAACATAACTATTGTATTTGAGTATCTTATAAAAAGGAACATTAAGACATGGCTGAACAAGTGAACTGTATTTATCCCTACTCTTCAAAAATTTAGTGAGATCCATTTTTTCTTTTTCTTTTTTTAGCTTCAGTCTGTATTTTTGTTTTGAGTTTCTTTTCCTACAGAATAAGCAAGTATAATTTAGATGATGTTCTAATGATTCTATCATCTGCAACTTACGCTGTTTTGACAATGTTGCTGTTCATTTTTCCAATTTTGTAAAAGGCAAGTCTGTGAGGAAATCAGGATCATTAATCAATAGTGACTTTTAAGTAACTTTGTATTCATAAAATAAAAATACTTTCAATAGCTCAGTATGGAAATTACTAAATAGATATGCAGGCATTAAGCAGTAAAAAGCAAAATAGGACTAGTGAAAGAAGGAGATTTTTTTAATGTACTGTTTGAAAGCAAAGGACTTCACAAACTCTCTTTGATTAAGAGTATTCCTCAAAAAGTACTGTAGTGTAGTCATTAACAAGAGATTTCAAGGTTTATCGTATTACTAGAATCAATCATTGCTTTCTCCTTCTTTGGAATAAAATGTTCTCATTTTTTGTCTTCCACTTGCTGATTTCCAGAGAAGATTTCCAGCTGACAGTGATACTCTGGCTACAAAACAACCTCCTGCCTGTTGCCTGCTTATGAAGAGACTGTGTTAAAGCAGAGGCTGAAGAGTCTTCACTCTAAGGAGAAGAAATTACCTTGAAGGGGAAGCAACTCATCCCTACTGTCATTGCAAAAGAAGTAATCAGATGAGATATTCGTTCAATGCATTAATTAAACTCTGCCCTTACCAATTCTATGAAGTAAATTTTTCATGATCTTGACTACCATAGACTACTTAGAAACACTGATGTCCTCATGTTGGCCATCTAAATGATGTTGTTACCCAGCGTCTCCAGTACTCTTTACTTTCTCTGACATAAACAGAATGTTCCTTGGGAATCATATAGCACAAGAGTGAAGGAAGAAAAACAGCTTCAGAGTTACTTCATATTATTTTTTCCCGAAAAAAAACCAGTGGATACTCACTAGTTGTAGACACTCCAGACAGCTTGTTAACTTATTTTCAAACAACCAGGATTTTCTACATCCTATTCTAAAACACACCTTCACAGTTTCTTTTGGAAAAGTCAGATGTGTCATACACAGATTTATTTTCCTAGCCACAAGGAATATGTTTCTGAATATCGCATGGTTTCTGCTGCTCTTGTTGCTTTAAAAGCCTCTTGTCTGGAAAGCTTTAAACTTATTCCTCATAGAATGATACCTGATGATGATTTTTCCAAAAGATTAACTCAGAATTTTAGAAGCTTTCCTCCAAGAAGCAGGCAAATAGCTTTTAACAATGTGGAGTAATGATTATTAAGGTGTTTTTAAGATTTGGCTTTAGTTTTCATTCCCCTACTCTGATTTGAGTGACACTAAATTAAACTAATTTCCCAAAGCTGAGTCTGTTTTGCCTGTGACAGTTGCTGGTGAGTGATTTTTTCCTGTCCTTATCTTGACCCCTGAGCCTTCCATTCTATTTTCTCTCCCCTGTCCAGCTGAGGAGGGAAGCGACACAGCAGCTTTGGTGACCACCTGACGTCTAGCCAGGGTCAACCTCACACTCATGGTCTCACCAAGCTAGAGGTGACTCCTTTATTTTGAATCCTAACTAGTACTGTGTATAGTGGACAGAGAGGCACCAAGTTACCGTGCAAGGCAAGAAAACAGACATGCAGGAAGTACAACCGAACTCTTAGAGAACAAAGCTGTCATTTTTTAGATGAAAAGGAGGTAGAAATCTTCTCAGGCAACAGAAAAGGAGAAGGATGAGATTAGTCTGTGACAACAGATGTCAGACCATATTTCCAAAATTATTTTAATTTAGAAGAGACTCTGAAGTTTCTGAGTTCCCCTGCTTTCTTTAGTTCAACGATTAGTACAGGAGGAGGCCTCATCCAAAGCTGATTGTAATAAACTGAAAATCTTCCACCAGTTACATTAGGCTTTGGAACAAACCCAGGTTTTATGATATATGTTCATAATTCACAAAGTCCAATTTCCCTTTCAGTTATACTATCTCATAAGCCAGATCTTGTAGATAATTATACAGGCACGAAATTCATAAGCAGTAATCATAAAACTGTTGAAGCATCATGTAAAAAAAACTCAGAAAAACAACTGCTCTGTGACTTTTCTGAGCTGTAGTCAGAGTTGAAACCTCCCTCATTCTGCATCAGCCCCAGACACAGAGCAACATGTCCTTATATCAGCCTCTGATGTGAGGCTGTGGGATTAAGGACATTAATGCACACATCCATCTCACGTGAAAGTTTATTCTTAGTATCACAAACAGTAAAAATAGAAATGCATCAATGACTTAAGTGGAAAATGAAAGAAGCTTTTCAAATGCACAAGTGGAGCTGGCTACTACCACTAGCGTCTTACACAAACCTTCCATATAATTTCTTTTTGTACTCTTAAATTATGGCTTGGCAGAGGAATATCTGCAAGTGAACTGTAGCAAGTAATAGGTTTTTATGTTATCCTCTATCAGATGCCATTTATAAAATGAGTTCTTTAAGGGGTTCTGAAAAAGGGCAAATCCCATTGATTGCTTATGTTTAAAACAGAAAAGCAAGTACCTGAATAACACAGAGAGCAATTCTTTCCAGAGACAGAATTACTTATTTTCTAGTTTGAACAATACACCACTTTGCTGTACTGATAATTTCTTACAAAAACAATTAATAGTCATGTGTTTTATTATATAAATTATGTTTAAATATTTAAAATCACAACATGTGGCTTAGAATATTCTTGCAGTATAATTTATGCAGATTTTATTAAAGAGTCAGACTAATATCTTTCTAAAGATATGGAATAGTCAATTACACTGTAATTTCTAATGACTATGGGGAACTCTGAATGCTCGATGCCTAAAATTATAATGATGTGTTGCTGTAGTCATTATGTGAAGATTACCACTTTGATGGGGTGCACTGACCTCGTTTTTATCATTGCTTTTCTTTTCTTTAAAGCCATCTCCACTATACATAACACAGAGATGTTTTTATAATAGTTTGGAGATAGGGAATTTATTTTACAAATAATAAGTTTTTTTCTTTTTTATTCACATATCTTTTGAATCACGTAAATCAGTGTGATTTTACAAATTTAAAATTTTTTAAACAGTAGCTATTTGCTACATAAATTTTGAAACAAGCCTTTCATTGACACTAGCAACAAAATCTGCAGTGTTCTGAGATACAACTACAGTCATTTTCTTATCTGCTGATATGTGATTTACTTGTGTTTACTGTCATTATCCGATCTATATAAGAGGCAAAAAGACTTCTCTGAATTAAATCTTCCTTCAGTGAAAATATGTCAGAAAAAATATTTATTCATGATATTAAGTTCATCATTGATAGGTGTTGTAGCACACAATCTGATCATGCACCAGTGACAATGTATACCTGCCATGGTTAATAGCTGTCATTTTTTAAATCTTCACTGTATTTCAAGTCTGCATCTGTCCTGTTTTGAAATCATAAAGGAAGAGCACCATATTTGCAAAATAGGTCTTTCAGAATAGAATTTTTGAAGGTTATAGTTCACAGATTTTATTGTTTTTACATACATATTTTAGGAAAAATACCCACAAAAATTACTTGTAAGAGTCAAGAAGTTGATGGCAGCAACATTTGTCAATTTTAATTTTTTTGAGGATGGCCTATTATTTTTTTTTCCTTTTTTCTTTCTTGCATAGAATATGTAGAGTTTTTCACAGAAGACATATTGAGTTATTACTCAAGAGAATTGCACACCAGTGCTTCTTTATCAAAATGTAAGCAGACTAATGATCTTTTGATATAGAGTCCTTCACACCAAGATACCCTGACACTTTAAATTAATATAATAAGTGATACCAGGAGGCTGCCATTTAGTAGCCCTTGGAGAGTAGAATTTACTGGAACATAGATTAGGGTAACCACTGGGAAAATTCTTAGGCCATTTCAGTTTAGCACAACATAAATTCTCAAGCATGGGCCCCAGTGTTTTACTAAATAAAAATGTCTCTTGAATTCAGGTTCTTTCCAGACAGTGAGTTCCCAGCTTGCAAGCAGTTTTTATATATATCACCCAGCTTCAGTCCAACTTACTCAAGAAATCTGATAGCCGCAAGACTGCAAAACACATTAATACTATTTGAAAACCATTGTCATCTAGTGTTTTGCTTATTCTTTTTAGATTTTAAATAGGAACAGGTTTTGGAAATGTAAAGTAGACAAAATAAATAAGTTTTAGAACACTGTAGCTTCATGAATTTTGACTGTAAAGATTTCCTTTTTTTCACCAATTAATACTTTTTGAGATGGGTAGCCATTTTCTCCAGATCATCAACCTGTTCCCATGGGTACAATGATGGTGAGCTATGATATATAAAGCACTTTGTAGGTTTAAAGCCAATTGTAGATTTATTAATAATTCTGGCAGATCCAGAGTATTGATAACATTAAGAGAGGCATAAAAGTTAGTCTGTTTCTTGGGGGTGTGCTGGTAAACAGTCATGAAATCCCTTTTTCCAAGAAAAATAATGCAATATTGTACAATCACTTCTGTTATGGGAAGGTTTTCTTTCTATCATCTCAGCAAGTGAAGCTTAAATCATGTTTTTGATAAACCACCTAAAGAAAAACAAAAATTACATCTTTCTAGGCAAATTATTTCAAAGCCCAGTTAAATAAATCTATGACTAATAATCAAGGATAAGAGGGAAAACGGTGTCATAAGCACAAACTGATTCAAAAGAAATTTAAATGGTTTCGGATTAACATATTTGAGGTTCATTTTTTAGGCTAGATTTTTCTTTTTTAATCTTCAAACAAATTAAGACATTACCAGTTTTGGAGACATGTTGAATGAATAATATTTAAAAAACAACAAAAATCCAGTATTGATTCAGTTCTGAGGGGAAACAATCAAACAAACAGTCCCACTAAACTCTACCCTTTCCTCCCCCTAACACAAGAATAAAATCTCCCACCTTTTCCACTGTATATTTATAGAGAAATAGCTGAGTAGCTAGTTCTTCAGAGAATTCACCACTTTTCTATAGAGGAATCCTATCCTGTCCTTTTGTTCTTAAATGAACAAAATTTAAGGGTAGCAGCTAGATGATATAAAAAGATGAAGGAAAGAAACACAAAACTCCAGAAGGCCTCCTGGGGACAAATAGAGAGAAGCTGAAGGACATGTAATCTGTGATGGGCTGACCCAGGCTGGACACCAGGTGTCCACCGAAGCCACCCTATCACTGCCCTCCTCAGCTGAACAGGGGAGGGAAAATAGAACAAATGGCTGCTGGCTTGAGATAAGGACAGGGGAAAGCGCTCAGCAGTTACTGTCACTGGCAAAACAGATCTGAGCTGGGGAAATTGGCTTAATTTATTGGCAGATAAGGAGTATTTAAGCAATTATGGGTCATACATCACAAGACACAACCATATAAATGTTCATGGGACCTGGAGTGGGCCACTCAGAGTGCTGAGTGCTAATGACACTGAGTAATGACAATGGAAAGCTGTCATCTTTACAGGGTGGCAATGACAGCCATCACGGACAGACCTTGGTGACCACTCACTTCTAACCCAGACAGTTCTGTGAAATAGAGTTCAGTCACTCTTGGCCAAGGAATTTCAGTCTTCAGCCACTGGTAAGGAAAACAGAAGGTGAAGGGATTTCCCCTTTCTTTCATGGGGAAGTGGGGGTTTCCATTTCCATTTTCCACTGGATAGCCACTAAATACTTTATTGTACAGGAGGAGGTACTACATGAGTTATGAATAGAGATGGCAGGTCATAAAAAATTCCTTTAAAAAGGTTTAAAGGGAAAAGTAGAAAAGCAAGAATTCAACCCTTTGTCATGCCTTTAAGGATAATTTGTTCTGGGTGTGATGAGAACTCTTGCAGAGCTTAAGAAAAAGTAAAAAGAGAGGTGCTGGACCCAGCATGCAAATTGCAAGAAGCTCTAAAATATATCAAGTTTGTTTTGCCTTCTAAATGTAAAGAAAAACCAGATCTTATACAAGATTAGCTTACAAATTTGGTTGTTATGCCTATGAAACAAATTCTCTCTTAGAATTTTTTTGGAAATTTTTGATGCTAGTCATTGGTGAAAAAGGTTTGGTTTTTTTCACCTTGCCACTTTCAAGGTGAAGGAAAAAAATGTAGAATGCAAGAATAAATGCAAGAAAACAATGGCAAGGCAGAAAAAAAAATCAACTATTTCTTTTTCTGAAGTGACATCTGATGTATGTCTAGAGAGTCAGAAGTGTGGTCTTCATGTCCACACTCTCAGAGCAGTCCACACATTGTTGGTTCTTACCACA
This sequence comes from Pycnonotus jocosus, assembly GCA_013400435.1. NCBI lineage: Eukaryota > Metazoa > Chordata > Aves > Passeriformes > Pycnonotidae > Pycnonotus > Pycnonotus jocosus. The sequence continues at coordinate 64,467 of VWYP01025883.1, read as the reverse complement.
ATTCCCTGAAAAACAAGCGAAGAATAGCAGGAGAGCTGCATAACATTTACATAGAAGGAATAGTATGTGCTTACAAAGACAGAATTTTTTTTCTTCTATGTACCCAAATTTTACAATGGAAAATGAGTGGGCACTGAATCATAAAGTTCAACTAAAAAGGGTCAAATGACCATTTTCTTACAAATAATCTAAATTATGATTTATTGCTGCAGAGATTGCCTACTCAAACACCAGTACCAGCAGACAGAAATCTGACTTGCTTTGAGAAATTAGATTAAAAATGCCTTTTTTTTAAAAGTGATATTTCTGTCAGAAGTGTCCTCCAATTTGTGCTGGAGTTTTTTGCTCATAAAGAATTATGGGGTTTTGTGTTTGTTTGTTGTTGCTTTTTTTGGTTTTTTTTCCCAGTGCAGTCCCTAAAATGTTGAAAGATAATCTTAACGCTGATGTTACTCCCACCTCTGAACCCAGGAAGCCAAAATATTTACACACAATTTTTCACCCAGAAAAGAAAAATGTCATATATGCCACACATAAATAAGGATATTATTTCCCTTGGAAGACAAAGCAGCTGGGTTGCAACCTGAATTTTCTTTTTTTGAGAACAAGAAAGAATTTCCTATTTGTCACAGCATTTTGCTGGATGCATTTTGAGTTACTTTTCTTGGTTTAAATTTCTCAATCCTAAATCTTGCCTGAAAAAGGTAAGGAAAATGCAATCCCAGTATTGATTCTGAACAGAAACTAGCCACTACACCTGGAGCCTTTATTTAGCGCAACTTCTATACACAAACTATCCTGAGATCTTCAGCCTGAATACGAGGATAACTTCCCACATTTAAGTATTTTTGATTACAATATTCTTGCTGCAGTTGTAAGAGAGTTTATTCAAAGAACAAATTGGAAGATGTCCATCCTGAGACTAGGAGCCAAATCCTAATATTCTTTACTCTTGACATGACTAGATAGAGACCAAACCCATGAAGAGTAAAACTGCGTAGAAAAAAATACTTATTTTGTTTAGGAATTTTACATTTTTGCTTTAGTGAATTGTTTATTGTTATGAAGCTGAAGTGTTAACTTGACATTTTCCTCACTTTAAGACTGGAATCTGCTGTGAGAGTTGTAAAGTCACTCTCTGTGTCTGATGACCTTGTCTCTTTTATTTCCTTCTTTTCCACATCATTTTCCTCTGTTTAGCCTGGTACACTTATTAAAAGCAAACCCTGTTTCTTTTTTAACTTCTTATCCTTTTCAAATTAGCCATGTGGTCAACTTTAAAGCCTCCGGGAGATGAAAATCCTGCATCTGGAAATCAACAACTTCAGTTGAACAGTTTTTAATCCAGGAGAAAACAAAAAGTCGAGAACTAAAACCAATCAAAAAAAACCCAAAAGAAACAAACAAACAAAAAAACCCAACCAAAAAACACCAAAACCCACACCAAAACCAACCAACCAACCAGGAAAACCAAGACCAGTCTGGTAAATTCTTCACCCTATACTTTTATTAAATAAAACACATCAAATCATAATGCCTCAAGCTCAATATTTATTTTCTTTATGTATTTCTGCTATCAATAACATTGTTACAAAATAGAATATTTGGTTGTACCTCAAAAAGTGTGATATTATAATAAAGGAAGGAAAACAAAAGGCCATACAGGAAAGTTTATTAAAATGCACATCAGGAGGTGCTTTAGCTTTTTGTGGGTGGATAAATCTACCAACATTTCAGCCTTCTAATGCATATTCATTATTTTATTGTTAAAATGGAAGATTAGCAGCTTAGAGATTGGTCAATGAAAATTAAATCAGTGCTTCTTTTTTCTGACAGATTGTTTTGAGTGAGATTTTACTAATATTTTAATTACATTAATGGAATGAAATGTAAATACATTATGAGCTTTACATACCTAGGTTCACAAGAAATGAAGGAGTTTTATTGAAGTTATTTTTGAGAATGAAAAGGAGAGGAGCAATTTATTCTTTGAGATGGTGGCTGAACAGATGTTGTTTAAGGAAGTCTACTGAAGGAAGGTCTGCTAAATATAACATTTTATATAAATTTTATACTAAAGGTTTTTTTCAAACAATAAATAATGTATGCTTTGGCTACTAAATTTAGGAGTTTTGAATAAGAAAACCATTTTAAAAAATAGAGTTCATGCCAATAAAGAATGTGAATACTAGAGAATGCAGAAATTGTAATAAACAGTTTAGGACAATATACTACAGGCTAAAATGCCCATAATTTCCTTCAAAAATGTGATCCTAACCTGAGAGGTTAAACATGCTGTATATATGTTAATCATTGTAGGCTGCCTTAATACTTAGTAGAAAGAAATTACCACTTTCAGAAATCTATTCTTCTCATCATAAAATATGTGCATATAATCTTCGACAATTTTTCCTTTAATAAATTTTAGTTCATGAGGTTGGCTTTTAAGTAAGTCTAAGGCCACCGTCTATTTTTTTTTAACTCGAATGACAGTAATCAAAAAACCCAGTTCTCATAGTTCTTCACTACAAAACTATTACAGATGCATTTTACAATTTTATTGACACAGACATAAGCCTGTTAAAATGAGTTTGTTCATCTCTCCTATTCCAGATTCAAGATATCTGTGTATTCATCTTGATTCTATTCTGAGATAGATGCAGAAAGCAAAGATAGATCATTGGATTTTTAATCCAGCTACAAGACAGAAACCTATTTTAGTCAAAAATATTCAATAGCAATCTTGCTTGTATGTCAGATCTCATGCACCTCTGGATCAAAATCTTGCATTCTAAGCTCTCCATTTTTTCCCCAATATAGTAAGTACATTCACAAAGAAAATCTTAGATAAGCAGAGGATCTTTATTTATACTAATATACTTACAGTTATTTACATGTGTGCATGTTGTGGGAATCAAGACATCTGTGAACCTTTGCAGAAAGGATATATTGAGGAGAAATAAGAGCTGGACAAAAAGCATCCAGGTCTGTCTGATATAGTAACAGAAATAGTGGGTGCAGGAATACATATATATCCTAGTTTTGTGTTATAGTTCTTTGTAGAAGCAAATCTCAGAATAGGAAATATACAAAGAAATTGCGACTGAGGAGCTCTGGTTTTGGAATCTCTGCCAGGTTGAAAACAGATATGGCTTTGGACATGTTTCTTTACTGAAATGTGAGCACATTGGAAAGAACAATTCATCAGATCAAAAATTTATTTATTCATACTTGAAATGGGGATATTTCTAACAATCTACTAAACTGTGATGCTCAGTACCTCAGCTATTGAGTAGATTCATGTGAGCAAAGGCTCAGTCAGAATTCAAGGGATTTACTCAATGCAAGATTAGGATGCAATTGTCAACACTTGGCAAATGAAAAAAATTTCTACTAGTTGTTCTAAAATGAACTGGAATGGTCTTTGAGTTCCTAGGGGTTTTTTTTTTGGTAGGGTGTTTTTTTTGTTTTGTTTTGGGTTTGGGTTTTTTGGGGGGTTTTTTTGTTTGGTTTTGTTTTTGGTTTTTTTTTGGGGGGGGGCTGGAAATTTAAATTAATTCCTGTATAAAAGGCTAGTATTTGAGTACAAAAATGTTAGAAAAATATTCTAGTTAATGGGACATTGGGAATAAATTAACATGGGTATTGACTCTGAAATATCTAAAATTACCTGAGGAAATGGAAAACCAAAATTAATTATGCACTTGAGCTTTTGAAATCAACTAATGTTAAAAATATTTGGAATATAGCACAATAATATTGTATAATAAATAACTTGAAGAAAAACAAAAGGATGAATGAATTCCCATAAAGTGCTAGAATTAATGTTTTAGATAGACTAAGTTTTTTGCTTCTACTCCTTAAATGATAATTTTCAAAGGTAATGAAAAGAGATACAACTAATAATAAGGAAACAGCTACCATCACATTTTCTTCTGAGGGGTTCTGCAGGTGGCTCATTCTCTGCCTGCCTGGTGCTCATGCCCAGGTCTGGCCCCTCCTGCTCATCAGCAGATCTGCCATGGATTTTGCTGCAGTTAACACAAATGGACACCCTCACCTGTAAGGGGTTTGTCTTCTTTTCTTCTCTGCCAAGGTCAGAATGAACAATTCTTGGGAAATGCTAAGCTTGAGTTCAGACTTGGAATGTTTATCATATCTTATCTATTTACAGTGTTTACTGACTCACAAGCCATGAGCTTAACTAGCAAGTTAGATAAATGAGGTAAAATGGCGTGCTTCTAACTCTTACCAAAGTTATTTAAGACATAATTACCCAATAACAAAGTGGCACCCATATGATTTATACTTTTGACCCAATAATGACCACCAAAGGTCCACAATGTGGATATTTTTCACCCAATTAGAGAAAACCACCCAAACCCATGAAGAAGAAGGAAGAAGAGGGGAAAGAAGAAGGACAAAGACACCACCCCAAATCTTCCATCTTGACTCATGTGTATTACTATACACTAAAACCCCAAATTCTAAGTTTCTAGGATTCCAACACCACCCAACAATTCCTGAGCTGATACAGGCACTGGCACCACACCAGGGCCAGCAGCAGGCAGAGTCTCAGGCTGTGTGTGCTGCCCTGCTCCAGCTGCCCTGTGGAGACAGACCCTCACTCCATGCTCACTGCAGGCTGGTGATGCCACTTGCCTGAGGTACCTGCACCCTCAACTGATGCTGCGCTCTGACCTCAAATCCACCCACACTTTGCCCAGCAGCTGGCCTCTCATCCCTGCAGCACTGGCAAGGGACACTGAGTGAGGAGGAGCACAGAGGTACAGCAGGATCAAAGGGACAGACGGACCAGCCTGGGGACATGAGGCCTGCTGGCTGGCCAGAGTCTGCCCACAGCCAGACCCTCTTACACACAGCCGTGTCTGTCCCATATCCCTTTGCTCCTCCCCATCCCCTTCCCCCACATGCTCCCTCCTAAGTTTGGCATAGTCCCCCTGACACTCCCTTCAAACATCACAAATCCCTATGTTATTCTTTCCTCTTTCTTGTCATAGAATCGTAGAATGGCTTGGATTTAAAGAAAGCTTAAAGATCATCCAATTCAAAATCCCTGCTCTGAGCAGGGACATCTTCCACTAGACCAGGTCCCACCTGGCCTTGAACACTCCCAAGGATGGGTCATCCACATTCTCTACACATTAGCTAAGGGAATTTCTTATGACACTTCCTATCATTTTTATACCTTAAGTATATTGTACAATCCTTGCCCATATAGAAGAATATATCAATCATAATAATAGAAAATATATATTTTTTTACCACAGTAGTTTAGACATACGATGAGACAGGAAAACTATCTTTTTTTTTTTTCTAGAGTGACCTATAAACAGGACCATACATTTTGCAACCAAAATTATTTAATTTTGTAATAATCTCTTTCTTTCCTCACATGGGATGAAAACAGTTTCAGGAATAACAGGGTATGTGGGAAATAGATATTTGACAGTACAGTTATGGAAAACATACTGTTCTGAATAAGTGATAAAAGAAATTTCATATGTGGTTAATATTGTAGATTTCTTCTTTCTACCCTCTGAATTTAATTCAATTTCTTGGGAGTATTTTGTATATGGAGCTGCTCAATTTTGTACATTGAATGTTTTTCTCAGTACAGAGAGGAACCCTTTTTTCTGCGTGGTGCTTCAGCTGTTGTGTTACTCCTCATTTGTAACCCAAAGTTCCATGTGCTTTTTTTGGCTGATGTCCTATACTCTGCTGCAGCTTCTTGAATATGTATGCTATAATGTTTTTCACTACCATAGTTAATTTTGTAGACTCTCTTGCATCTTATATCTCTCTCTTTTTGTTATCTCTTACTGTCTTGCATTTCACTGGCTCTCACTTTAATATCTCCTTCCTATACTCTTCCAATCTCCACAAGTAACCATGTTGTTAGTGTAACCTGATACCTCTATTTTTGCCATTTGACCAAATTAATATTGAAACACCACAGTAATTTGAAAAATTTTATGATTTTAAGTATTTCTTCCTCTTCTTTAATTAACATATTAATATTTACATATTAAATAACACTATGCAAGAATTTAGCCTTGCAAAACAGCAACTTACATTTTAATTTACTTTTTTTTAGTGAAGACTTCTATTTGATGTATAATAATTATTAATGCAACACTGTTGCAAAACTGCTATGAGGCTGAGGGCAAAGGGAGGTTCACTGGTCCTTGGCCAAATGTTATAGTTCCACATGTAACAGCGAGCCCAGACTAACACACAGACACAGAGAGAGAGTAATAGCACAGTCAACCACAAAGCTGACAGAGGCAGAGAACAGAACCTTTTACAGGCATCTACATAAACAGAAGCAGGACAGATGCTATAGACTCGCTTTTCCTCTCCAGGTGGTCAGGAATGAGGTTCACTCTTAGACACACACGTGCTTCTCTGGGAGCTGGTCTTTGGTACACAGTCCATCTCACACCTAGCCCCCAGTATCTCTCTTCCACTTCCTGATACATGGATCTTCCATGCAAGGGTATTTTATGGTCCTACTCCAGCAGCTGGAGCTCAGACCTTCTTTCTTACTGTCTATGTCAAGGTTCAAATGGGTCAACATGCGCTCAGAATGGGCAGGGCAGCCACACAGAAGAAAGGTAAGACTAGAATTTGATAAATGAGACAGAGTGCACTGACCAGACACAGGTGTACTGTCCAGAACCAGTTTATACACATCTGGACCCTTTTATCCCCTTTTCTCTGCCCTTTTCCACTTATTCCTCCCTTATCCACCTTGTTCCCTCCTTTTCCCTGCCTTTGTCCCTTCTCTTCCCTTAAACATTCCATAATAAGATTCACTCAATCTAAAATGCTCTTCTCTCTTGTCCCACATAATAAATTCTAAATCTTTTTAGGTGTTATCCCCCTTAATTCTGGAATGGATTCTGGATTTGGGAATTTTTGTTGCCTCCTCTTGATTAGTAACTTATAGAGATTTTTTTTCCTTTGACAGTCTTAGGAACAACTAGAGTGAGCTGAGATTCCTCTGCAGGCTGTGATGAGACCATGGTGAAGCAGCTGCACCCCTGCAGATCCATGGGCGATGAAGAGATTCACCCACAACCCGTGAGGATCCACAGGGGATGCAGGGATCCACCCACAGCCCTGGGGGGAGGTGCCCATTCCAGAGCAGGTGGATGCCTGGAGGAGGCTGTGATCCAGTGGGAGATCCAGTGGAGAGAGAGGGCCCTGCTTCCAGGCTGGAGCAGCCTGTCCTGGGAGGGCTGCACCCCATGGAAGAGTGACTCACATCGCAGCAGGTTTGGGAGTATTGTCTGCCCCTGGGGGGAATTTATGTGGCCACAGTTTTGGGAGGATTGCTGCTCGTGGGAGTGGACACGTGTTGGAGAAGTTCACAGAGAACTGAGAGAGAGACCCCATGGTTTCACAGGGAAAGGATTCCTCTCCCTGAGAAGCAGAAGAAAATTGTGGTGGTGAATTGACCAAAACCCCCATACTCTGTCTCACTGCACTGTCAGTGGAAAGGATGGAGAGGCTGAGGGGGAAAAGTTGTTTTTAAGGACTTTTTTACTGCTCATTATCCTCCTCTGATTTTGTTTGTAATAAATTCTCTTTGTACCCTTAAACTGAGCCTGCTTTGCCCTTGGAGTGTTTGCTTACATCAAGTAGAAGAAATAAATTATGAGGCAAATTTTAGAATTTTTAAAGAAATAAAGGCACTGCTTCATTTAGGGTGCATCTCACTCATGACAGTTGTTATTAGGCACTCTGAAGGTTCAAAATAGGGAGAGATTCTCAGAAGGGTTATGAATTTTAGCAGAGGGTTTATGGCTCCAAAAGTATCGAATATTTTGGATGCTGACATTTATTAATTTGTTATTATGCTCAATATTGCCATTAAATTTGTCTTTTTGGATTCTAGCAATGGAAAATTTTCTACTAAAAATATTTCCCTTCCCTAAAAAAAGTTTTATTATCAATACAGCATGTACACATGCACAGATATTTTAAGGAATACACTATTATGCATTGTTATGCACACACTCAAGAACTGTATCTAGTACTACTACCAGGTTGGAACTGTCCGTTAGATTGGAAGATATTTTATCAAATTTAAAAGAATCTTATTTTAATTAAGGTGGACAAGCACCAAAATGTGCAACTGCAGTTGATGGACAAAAGACATAGTCAGAAATATATCCTTGATACAAATTAGATATAAATGTATTTAGGAGACTGGCATGAGTAGTATATTTGCCACCTTGTTCCTGGTTCAGAGACGAATGTTCTGTCAGAGAAAAAGTTCAGCATGCAGTCAAGTGTGTGATTAGACTGTCATTTTTTCCCCAATCAGCTGCATGAATGTTAGCAGTCATTTAGATCACTAAAGATCTGCCTTTAGCAAGCAGAAGGTGCGAGTTGTTCTCCATTCCTGGTCCAACCTTATTCGAAGTGATATCAAACAAAAAATTACATTTTTTCCTCTCAGAAACTTGGAATGCAGACATCACAGGCAACTAAAAGAAACACAGTTTGACTCACTAGCACCATTACAAAAAGACTAAAGTCTGTTGAATAAAATTTACTGAAATATTTGTGGCACCTAAGATTTCTGGCTGTGGCAGATATATCAATCCAGTGATGGGTTCATCACAGGAAAATGAGGAAGACTGTCAGTACTATGAATGAAAAAAATGCAGTATCTTAAATTTATCACAGAAAAGGAGGGCACTAAAGATATTTTCTGATTTAAATGTCTAAGACTTGCTTGTTTCCAGCAAGTATGTGACACAGTTATTTTCTATATGCTGTGAAACATCACCACTCTTACATTTTTTTTCTCAACTCTTGTCTGTTAAAACTCTTTACAATTCATCAGGATCTTCTTGAATATCCTTATATCTTCACTGAATTTTCTCAGGAAGACCTCACTTTATCCTGTCTTAATGAGTTTATCTAGACAGTTAACTCTTTTGCCTGTAATTGAAAAAAATAATTAGTAATTCAATACTTGGGGGGAGGAGACAATTAATAGACCACCTGATGTACCTGGAAAAACAGGCTAATGTTTTGACCTGCGAGAACCTCCTTAGGTTTTAGTACCTCTCTCTCTCTATATAAATGGTTATTTGTTGATTTGTTTTCATTTTGTACATTATAATGTTTTGGAAGTAACTGAAATAGAACCTCTACTCTGCAATTTATTTCATTCAGAATATGATCGATGAACTTGCAAAACTCTCATCTTTCAAAGCTTAAACTGAAAAATCTTTGAAAGAAAGCACCTTTGAAAGAATTGAAGGAATCTTTGAGATAAAAGTCTTCATAATTACACATTGACTAAGTATCAGTAATCAAAGAGCATTTTCTTCAAATATCTACTTCCTCTGATTGTCAGTTTAATAAAAGGCTCTGGGATAGTGGTGTTCTTTAGAACAGAATAGTAATAAAATGACAAAGGTTTCTTTAGCTCTCTTGGATTATCCTAGACAATTTACCAGTTTTGATGAGAAGTGATTCACTGGTTAACCACTTGCCAGTCCCCTCCTTCAAAATGATTACAATTTATTTCACTTTAGTTTATCATTTGTATAAACTGCGCGAAGTCCTTGGATTACTGCGTATAATGACCTGTGATTAAACAGAAACAGCTTATGGAAACATTTCAAAATAATGCTTTGTTCAGTTCCTGATGATTTACTTGATTGTAGTGATACTTAATGATCTTATATTAATATTCAAAACTCTTGACTAGCTTCAGCACTAGTTACACATAGGACTATTTCTCAGCTCTTCAGCCCATGGGCCATATTACCAAGAGACACTGTGATAATGGGGTTCAAAACAAAATTCAGGGAGACTCTGAGTGCAGGAAAACATTTAAAATGGCTCGCTATGAAATCCCAACTTCAAAAGAAAATATTGAAACAGAATATTGTCAGACTATAATGGAAAATGTGCTTTTCTGCATAGTAAGTTAAGTAGATCTTCAATCCTAAGTAGTGAATGCTGATTACATTTCATCAGGCCTATTTCAGTGTCCATGTTTTATTAACACCTGCTTTAGAAATACATGAAATGGAAAAGAAATGAAGCAAGTTGAGTGAACAATACCTAAAAAGAACTGGAGTTCATAAGTTCTTAAATTGTAAATGATTGTGAATTATGAAAATCAAGAGTAACGAATCAACAAAAGAATACCTTTAATTTTCCTCTCTGTGATGTTAGCATAACATTAATTAAAAGATTAGAAAAAGAACTATGAATTATATATATACCTCAATGGTCTGTGTGGAGGTCAAATGGAGGTAAAGATATTAATATTCCTTGTCTAGCAGTTGGCAAAAATTGTTAAGAATTATGAACATAACTAAACTCTTGCTCTGTCTTTCATTGAAAACTTATGGCGGAATTTTCTGTAAGAGTTTACCTTTGTAATTTTCAGCTTTTGTGAATTTTATTCTTAAATATGTAATTGTCCTTTGGCATTTTGCAGCTGTTCTGTATTGACATACACTGCAGTATGCCACAAGACAGTTATTTAATAAGAATTGCAACACACATGTCATTTTGAAGATTGGTGCAAGTTACCAAGACAAAAGTGGAAGATGACATCAGCTTTATATTCATTTATAATTCACTAATTAGGTGAAGATGAAAAGAGTTTTTGTGCCATTTCATGCACAATCCCAAGGAAATAATGAACTGGATTATTGAATCATAGAGTAGTTTAGATAGGAAAGGGACTTCAAAGACCATCGAGTCCAACCCCCATTTAAGAGCAGAGATGTCTTTCACTAAACCATGTTCCTCAAAGACCCATCCAACATGGCCTTGAACACTTTGAGGGGTGGGATGTGCACCATTCTCTATGCAACTTAGTTCAGTGTCTCATCATCCTCCATAAAAAAAAAAAAAAAAATCTCTCTTTTACCTCATAAAACCCTACCCTCTTTTCCTTTTTCCATAAAACCTTTGTCCCTGTAAAAAAAAAATCTGCTTCCATTTTTTTTTTGAGTCCCCTATAGATATGGAAAGTCTGCAGCATGGTCTCCACAGAGCCTTCCCTTCTCCACAATGAGCAACCCCAGCTCAGGCTTTTTTCAGAGGAGAGGTTCTCCAGCTCTCTAATAATTTTCAGGGCTCTCTTGTGAACTTGCTCCTACATCTTTCCTGTGCTGAGGAGCCCAGAGTTGGATGCAGTAGTCCAGCCAGGGTCTCATGAAAGCAGAACCACCTTCCTCGACCTGCTGGCCACCCTGCTTTTGTTTTGAGATCCAATTTAAGAACAAAAGACCAGATATTTATGGAAATAATATCAATGAGAGTTAGGAAAGGTAATTTCCAATTCAGAAGGGCTTAATGTTGATTTTACTGGCCTCAACATAAAATGAAAAAAGCTTATGCTGTACAAAAGGAAATAGCATTGATTAGAACTCTCTAACAGGATTAAGATGCTAAATTAAATAAAGTAAAAGTACAATATGAGCAATTGAATCTATTGTAGTCAAATTATATTTGCTATATCATTTTAGAATCTTTATTCAACATGAAAGAAGAAATCCTCTGCTTAATAAGTAAGTTGCACCATTAAATGAGAGCCAGCAATCAATTAGATGTCTAAAAGAATCATAAACAATTTAACAAAGTTGTGGGTATTTTAATTGCTTACACTTTTTTTTAATAATCACTTTAAAAACATAACTTGTCTTTTTCCAAGTGTCTGAATATTGTGTACATTCTCTTGGGAAATCTGAAGCTAAATCAAATTTTCAATTATAAATAAAAACATCTGTGTCAGAAGCACTTAAATTACATGATAATAAAAGATTAGGGATTCATTGTTTATTGTATCCCTTTTTCGTGTCTAAAAAACCAAACTGTGCTTTCTTTACAAGATTTCCCCCATCATATACAACAAATAACTTTTCATATTAATTGATGTTTCTATCCTGAAAGTAAAATGACAAGTAAAAGTGATATTTTTATGTACAACCATTACTGCCTGTAAATATTCTAAGCACGACAAAATATGAACTCCCTAGTTTTGTTTCTCCTAGGGAATTTTATTTAGCATCCATGCCTAATATTAAAAAAACTGAATCATCAAAAATGTCAAAAGGCTCAGTTTATAAATAGAATAAGCAAAGAAAAGGCTGTTATAATTTTGTATTTTCACAGCCAAAATGTTAGGTGGGCAGTCAGAATAAAAGCCATTTAATGCCTGATCACAGTAACACCAGAGAATCAGCATCTTTGCAGTTCTCTTATTTTATCTACAGCTTTCCAAGTTTTATCAACCATTCAGATGTTATTAACTTTTTGGTTTTTCTTTCTATTTTTTTTTCCTTAATGAGAATAGCACAGCAAAAAGAGTGGCTAGGTTTAGAAAAACAAGAACTGCCTGGAGCTGACAGCTATTCTTTACCTTTTCCTTCATGGATAGTTCCAAGTTGCAATGCAGCATCATACAGAGGAAGAATTTCCTTTAGCACAGCTCTGTTGAGCTATTTGAGATTTAGGAAAAGAAATCAGTCTGCTACTGACCTGCTAGTATTCAACAGATAACATCAAAAAATGGAGGTGATGGGAATGAAAAAAAAGTAATTACAGCTTAAAGAACTGAGAAGAACTAAAATCCTCACAGATGCAGTTTCCTAAAAGTGCATATAAGTATCCTTCTTGATAGTACTACATCCAACCATGTTGCTGTAGAAAGTACATATTATGTAGCCCACTATAGTAAGAATTTTAAAATTTTGTATCCAGGTACAAATTATCTATTTTCTGTGAATCCAGAAAATAGATGTCTGTGTACCACACTCCTCTGTATCCTGTATCAGAACCTGACCACTCTAAGTATTTATTGTTCTTTAGGTTATGACTACAGATAGATTAAATTTACAGTCTGGAGTTTATTCATCAAGCAGTGTAAGCTTTACATTAACCAAATTATGACTTCCTGAATTATATGTGAACTTAATGAAAAGGCCTGGAGGGAAAGGAAAATAAGAGAAAGCAAAAGTAAGAGATGAGACATTCTATTTTCATTCAAATATAATAGAATAAATAGCATTCTGAAACTTAGAATTTAAGGAAAACTAACAAAGCCATAAAATATCAAGAAATTATTAAACCCCTTTTTGTATAAAGTAATATATTTCGTTAAAGCAATTCGAGAGTAATTTCTCTCATTCTGTCAATGGAAAAACAGTTTATTTAAACAACTTGAATTACAATATTGCATCTGCACTGCAATCTGTCCAAGGCATTTCTCTGGTTTTTTAGTGGGTTTTGGTTGTTTTGGTTGTTTTGTTTCTGATTGGGTTTTGTTGTTGTTGTTGTTGTTGTTGTTGTTGTTTAGTTTAGATTAGTTTAACTTAGGTTTGATTTGATTTGGTGTGAGTTTTTTTAGTGTTGATCTAAACCTCATCATTTGTGACAGGTAACTTGCATTAAAAATAACATATGTATGAATGTTTTTGCAGATCTGTGACCAAAAGACTTTTGTCAGGACTCTCAAGCACTGGGCAGTGCAATGCAGGCCCAAAAACAGTTCTGGCCTTCTCAGATAGCTTCAACTTCTCAGCACCCCTGTGGCATCCATGAAGCTTTTAAAGTCACTTGGCAAACATGAAGACTTATCTTTACATGTTCATATGATGGTAGTGAATGTACACATTCTCTTTTACTGGGCATTCCTCTGTGTGACTGTGAACTCCTAACTTAGCAGAAATACCTGCACATTTAGAAGTGTCTGTTTTTAATGTGCTTTGGATTGCATAACAAGGACAAGCCACTGAGCTCTCATTTAGCCTGCCAGTTCACTGGCCATGCTGAGACACAGGTTCTATCATAATATGTGTTTAAAACACAGAACAGTATCAGCAACAATACCATGATTCAGTGCTGAGTAAGAAGAGTCACTGGAACTGGCATAGAAGAATGCTTGTACAGATACTGGCACCAGCAGGTCCTGAGGAAAATGCTGGCTGAGAAACTTTGCAGAGTAGCAGAGTGTACAAAAACTATATTTAACCACACCTTACATTCAAGTGTAAAATATACTTAAATCCTTTTCCTCTTTCTTTTTTTTTCCCCACAACAGGAAGATACCTTCAAACACAGAGGAAGGTCACAGCTCCTGCTAAGATCATGGATGAGAAGATAGCTGTGTAGAGGTGTCTCCACAGTATGTTGTTAAAATAACAGGCATCATCTCCAACTTTCTTCCCGTGAACTTTGAAAGCCTAGGTAGTCATGGAGGGTGGATTACTCGCAGATTCCTGTCTTAAAGTGCTTCCAAGTTGCCTGTGAATTATGTAAGGTTATACAAGGTCCTTTGAGACTGAAAGCACATGCTCTAGATGGTCCTGTTGCTGTGATTATGGGCTTTAATTCTGTATAATTAACACCCTCTTGAATACGATTTTGTGCTATGTTTATGAGAGAGAAAGCTACAGCCATAATTGCTTTGCATTATCCCTAAGCAATATCTGTATACTGAGTTCAGAGCCTTAGCCCTGCCTGGATAATGGAAGATAATACTAAAATAATTAGCCCCCTGATCTTGCATTAAACAGCATAACTTGAAAGCAGTGCATGACCTGCTCCTATCCTCACATGTGTTCCTCTGACTAACAAATCAAACAATGTCACTGTGGAAAGACTTTAGATATCATCTTTCTGCTCATGATACCTTTGTGAAGGTGGTAGGTGAAGATGAGTAGCAGAGGAGAATGACATTTCTGCAGGATATTTATCCTCTCCTTTACTATAGAAGTTCTCTGTTTCCAAGTCATTATTTCCTGCATTATCTACAGTAGTTGAAATGCTTTTACACTTTCACTGTATCATTATTAATTTTTAATTTTTTATTTGTTGACAGACTATATCAGAATGTCAATAATGATAATAATGATAAGAATATGTTAAAAGAGAACAGTTTGATTATCATTAGTCATTCTAAATGGTCACATAATGTCTCTGCATAATAAATACAAGTATATAAACAATATGGCTAAGATTTCTTTCCTCACAGTGCAGAGGGTTAGGGTTCAATCTCCTTTTGAGAAAAACCTGTGGCCTGCGAAATTTCCTGGGCATTGACTTATGCCCACACTTCAAAGCACTTGGAAGAGTTTCTGGCTGGTTAAATGGCTACAGGTCTTTGTGACACCATATTCTTAGCACACAGTACATAAGATATGGTATGAAATGCTGGAAGAAAGCCTGAGGACTGGGATAGGTAGAAGGACTGAAATCTGACATCATCTGGTTCTTATTGCCTGCAGGAACAATTGCTCTGCTTTCTTATAGTTGGAGTTATGTCCTTCCAGAAGGGATCCAGACAACCATCCTGCATGAAAGCACTGCAGGAAATTATGGGAGAGGACAAGAAAGGTAAATTCTAAGTTGAAAATATAGAAAATCCTACAAGCTGAAGTTGTTGATGAAATTACACGCAGGGTAAAAGCTACTTATTTTCTTCAGAGTGTTATGCTTTTGTCTACAAAAGCACTAAGTAAGTTGGTGTCTAATGAATGGACGCACATAAATGGCCAACAAAATGCATCCAGTTCCTTCCATGTTTTGAATTTATTCAAATTTAAGGATGATAAAAACACTGTGGGCTTGAGCTGACATAGGCTTCAGATGGATATCTCCATGACTGCAAACTGTTGTTCAGATTTCATAAGTAATGCTTTTTTAAGGCGTATCTGAGGACTGATAAGCAGGATAACTTTCTTTTTAAAAGATATTTAGAAAGAGAAAATTGCAGTCTAGCTTCTGTTTCTTTTTTTTCTTTTTTTTTTTTTTCA
>VWYP01025883.1:11921-48599 GCA_013400435.1 Pycnonotus jocosus | reverse complement strand
TTTTTTTTTTTTTTTTTTCTATTTGGTGCTAAATAACACTCAGAAAGATCTGAAGGCTGGTGAGTCACCTTTATAAAACGTGCACGTATTTACAAATGTTGTGTTGAAAAAACAAATGACCCAGGCATTAATTTTCCTTTTCGATCTATTTCCACTCTTACATAAAATTGAATTTCATGATAATTTTGAGACATTTTTACCTGATTAATTTCTTCTTTCTATAATATTCTTATCTTGCTGTAGTTAACAGATTGACTTCAGTCTGAATTTTTGTTTTGAATGTACTGCATTAGAGAGATAAGTCTTTCTGTGGTAAATATGCTCTCCTCTAGGAAGTTTACTGTAATCACAAAGCATCTCTGAAGTTAGGTGGCAACTGCATTCTTTCTGAGACATAGGCTCTGCAGTAGGTGATGACATGTGAACCTTTCACAGTTCTAAGACAAAAGAAAAAAAAAAAAAAAAAAAAAAAAAAAAAAAAAAAAAAAAAAAAAAGTCCTGATCTTGATTAGCATTATCACTAAACCTTTGAACAGGAAATCAGCAATGCTTAAAAATTGTGGGTGGATGACATAGATCCCTTTCATTTCCTACTCTTCAAGTGATTTATCATGAGAGATTTTCCTGTCCAACCAAAGCTTCTGTACAAAATGAAAATTACAAATTATGACTGTATTTTGGGAGAATACTGCTCTAAGACAGGACTCCCTTCAGATGTTCAGATGAGCATCTCAGCTGATCTCCTTCCAGCCACCTCCTCCAGTTCCACATTGATGGTTCTCATGCAGCATGTCTCTTCCTTTTGGCACCTTGCTGGAGAAGATACCTAGTTCCAGACCTTTTCTCTACTCTCTAGAGTCAAGGGAAAACAATACTGTAATTCTGTGGCAATTTCCAGATGAATGGAGGTATATAGAGTCTGGAGATTTATTTCAGAAATCCTTTATTATTACATTAGTATTAACATCAATAACAACATCACCATCCTTATCACCATTATTATTGTTGTCATTGTCACTGTAACACTTTGGTTATTCATCAGTGTGATTCTTATTTTTAGCACTGCAGGAAATCCCAATCTGATTTTATTTTGCTGTTAAGAATAATTATTGAAAAACAGTCTCTTAGGTAACCCACCTAAACATAGTAAGTACCTATCTAGTTTTATTTAGAACCTGCACTAACAACTCTTTCACTTCTCCCTTACTTTATTTTGAAAATCTCTAATAGCTTTTAAGGTAAGATCACAGGAAATCACAGGTCGGGTGTAAGCCTGTAAGGAACTTCAGGATATTTCTCCAATTTGACTCAGAGTCAACTTTGTTTTTTAAGACTGGGAAAAAATAGCTTTTCTCGCAGCTATAAATACCTTTTCAAAATAATTTTTAAAAAAATCTTTTCATGAATTCCTGCAATTAAATATTCATTGCATCATTACAATATTAAATAGGAAATTAACTGGCAGTTCAATTGCTTCTCAGCTAGCATACACTATAATTCAAATATACACTGTGTTGCAAAGAAAATGCAAAAATAAAAAATGCACAGAGCCCCAAATAAAATAAAATAATATAAAATTAAAAGGAAGCAAAATCAAAACAGTATACAGTTTGTTAATGATTTTTACATATAGATGAGTTGTATTTTGCAGCACACTTTTTGAGACAATATATGTAAACATTCTGAAAACCTTATCACTGTAACTGGTTACAATATTTTTAACAAATAATAAAACCACCAAAAACCTTCCACAAAAAGGAGTTGACATAGTGAATGGTACATTAGGTGAAGAATTAAGATCAAAGGAGATTTTTATTCAGGAAAATTACTCAAGAAACTAATAGAGTGTTAATATTTATAATCTACCATGAAGCTCCAGAAAACATCTTCCTAACTTCACTGACTTGCATTTTGTAACTTAAATCAACCTTACTCTTCACTATCTTTCTCCACTATCCCATCTCTTTTCTTTTGAAAACCTTCACTTTGTCTTCAGTTTCATATCTAATGATATAAATTGGCCATTGCCTTTCTGAAATTTTGCAGAGTACTTAAATAACATGAATTAGTAAAGTTGCAACTCAAGTGCAGTGACCATTTGAAAATGATGATGCAAACAATGGGAATCTAACTCAGGTTGCTGAGACTCCGCTTATTTCATTATGTCTTTTCTGCAATGTGAAAAACCTAAACAAATAAGATCTCAAAAGAATGGGAGTTTCAAAAACACTGAAGGGAATCTCAATACAACTTTAAATAATGCAAAGATGGATTACTGCTGAGATGCTTTGGATGCACAGAACTTTTTTTTTTATTTTCTGGAGATTCATCAGTTTGCATAAATATCATTGATAAAAGCTGAGACCCACCAGCAAATATTGGGTTGTGCATTGTAGAAAACTCACTTGAATCATTGTTCAAAAGAGATTGAGATACCAGACTGGATACAAAAACTGTGGGAAGACAAACAGAGATAGAGCTAAAGGCAATCTTGCCCCTGATGTATTGCAGCTGTGTTAATCACCAAAGAGTGGGAACAGCCTTGCCCTCCCAGCTCTGGCTGTGATAAAGAGTGAGTTGGTTGGTAGAGAGTCACTTGGAGTCTGCTGGCCGTGCTGTGAGGAGGAAGGGACAGGAGGGGGGGCAAGGGACAGATCAGGTGAGCCCCTGTAGGAGGGACAGACAGGGTCAGGTGGCTGTGCCAGGGACAGGAAGGAGCGAGCTGGAACTGCAGAAGGAAGAGAGAAGGAGAGAAAGAGCCAGAGCTGTGGGGAGCTGCCCATGGGAAGCTACATAGGAAAGGTATGGGAGACCTTTGTATGACATGGTGCTGACACTTGAAGCCCTCTGAAATTTTACTGAAGCACTTTGAGTGCATGGCTGTCTCAACAATGACAAAAAACCAACACTGGTTACAGCAGGTGCTCCTTTCCTGTTAAGAGAAAGCATCCTTTCCCCTTTTGTCCTCCTGACTGAAAAGATGTGTCCCTGACTGTAAACAAATGTATTATGGTCATAGCAACAGGCTGAGTTTGTGGTCATGATTTCGATAGGGTGGATCAAAAGCAGGACCCAGTGGGTACCCCTGGATTTTACTTATTGCTTGATTTGCGTAACTTGCCCTTTTTTGACCCTTCATTTTGCCACTCTCTACTTCCTTTTCTCTGCCTCAGTTTTCTCCCAAGAACAATCTGCCAACAATTGTTTTACTGCTTTGGTCTTAGTTTTACTGCACCCACACTCAGAGTTATTAAGCCTAACACCATTACCTAGTTAATCTTGTTATTATGTGGTTTTATTGTCAGGGTTAAATTAGTCCCTGCTGGTTCTTGAAGGCCCTGCACTCCAAAAAGGAGCACCCACATCCATTTCTGTTACAGATTTCATTAATTTCTTGTAGGTTCCTCTCCCCTCCCCTCTTGTAATTTCCTTAATCGCCTTGTTAGTTCACCTACAACTCTAATATTTATTTTGACTTACTGCATGGTTTGAGATCCCAGAACAGTTCGGTAAGTGATTAAAAAAATATTGTTCAGAAGTATAGTTTTATTACACATTTCAAACCTTCACATGAATACTGATTTCAATAGTGAGTGGGATTATATCTAAATAAAAATATAGAAACTCTTTACATTCCTAACATTGATTACAAAGAAGTTGTTCCTCTTTATAGTAAGGCAAGACTTGTGTAGTAATTCTACATGCAAAAATCTTGAGCCTGTAAATTATAAACCTTCTCTCCAGCATAGAAGAACCAATCTGTCAAGTTTAACTTAAGCAAAAAACTTATAGCACATTTATAAACTACAAACTCACTGTGACTTGTGATAAAAACATTGTTAAGGGACTGAAGAGTACAGTAAGTCCTGCAGGACTGCAGCTGTCTGGATGTTTGGGAATTGCATAGATATTTGATTGACTTCTGGTGGGAGAAATGTATAAGAGGAAAATCACAGTGAGCTTGCTCTGTGTTCCTCTGCCTAGGCTGTGGTTGTTGACTGTTGTACGTAGAGCCTTGGACCAAGGGAACTTTGGGTTCCCTTATTGAGTTAATGTTTCCAACATGAAGCCCACAGCCACTTGGGACACAACCACTTATTAGGCAAAAATTGATTAAAACCCAAATATATTAACTATGCAGTCACTCCCTATGGATTGTTATCCCCAGAGGCATTGCTTTCCTGCTTCAGCTATCTCATTCTGTGGGAAGTTACCCACAGAGATGATATCCAACTCTCCTTTCCAGCTGGGCTGGGGGTCATTTATAGACCCTTAAGATTTGTCTAATCTCCCTTGCAAAAATCCCTTTTAAAAATATTAAAAAAAAAAGGTGTTATCAAGTTAAATATTTAGTACCACTGAAATAAGAAAAATTGCACAGAAAAAATTCACATTATATATTACACTAGTACCTTCATATTGTGGATAATTTCAGTATTGAATATCTTCTTAATAAAATACTTTTTTTTATTATTTATTTATTTTGAAGTGTTTATGTCTCTTCCCAGCTTATTCCTAATGTTCATTCCTGCTCTTGAAATGCACCACAAATTTCCAATTAGCTTAAAAAGTATGTTGCTCTTCAGGCAAGTGTAAACCCAATTGCTGATTTCCCCACATACCCTCCTTTTTGTTCATGGCTGTTTCATACACACGAACACATCTGTATACTCATGAATTCTAAATATGGATATAGATATAGAGAAAAAAAATTCCTTTATTATATCTTATATGGTCTTAAATAAGAGACTTCTTTTTATGTATTTTTAATTATAGGTTATGAATTCAATCCATAAAAAGGACAGCATTAATAAACAGAATCATTATTCTTTAATATGGAGAAATTGATATAAGACAATACAGAAAAATATTACATATAGCTATTATTAAATCTCCTAAAGGAGCTTATTTTTTACAATGATTCTCACAGAAAAAAATGCAGTATTTGGAAGCCACGTGGAACTTACAATGAATCACACCCCCTCTATAGCCAGTTAAACCACATTACACAGACCCCGAATACTGAGAACTCATCTGACCTACTTAAAACCCATTTGCCAGGATGCAAAGGACTACAAATTGCTTCTTCCAAGTTTTCTGACTTAAAAACTGAAACCTACCTGGAACACTTTATAGTCTTGTATCCTCTCCTTTTATCTTGTGCATTTTTTTTTGATTGACTCTTAAAGATCTGAACTAATGGGTATATTAAGTAATCCGTATATTAAGTAATAAAATGCAAATTTGACATATAAGAGCCATTAGACTTTTAGGGCAACAAGTATTGCTCAGTGAATATGACATGGTAGTGGAAAGACATTGATTTTATTGTAAAATAAACAGTAGCAAGACAATAATAGCAAGATTGCGCTTCTAAATGCTGGAAATAAAGACATAACAGGAGGAAAAATTCATTTGAGTCACAATACAGAAGACTTTATCAGAAAATCAAATACTGATTTTCTAACACTAAATTTATGCATTTTGAGATATTTTCTATGGATAAACATTAAGAATATTTCTTTTTGTCCATGTTACATCCATATATAAGTATGCTTTGAAAGTATAAATTAAAAGTTCTTCAATCAAGTTGTTTCTCCCTCTTCATTACTTCAAATTACCACCCAAAATTAGCAGACGTTTCACTAAGAAACTCAAATCCAAGTGGAGTACTTTTTTTTTCTTTTAAATCTTTTGACATTAAGCAACAAGACATTGCAACTTTTACTTATGACATTAGTTTTTCAATTTTGCTGTTTTTTTCTCATAACTCTGCTGTGTATGGATCACAGTATTTCTTCTTTAAAATGGATATGATAACTCTTCAAGAAAGGTTAAATCAATCTGAACAGTAATAAAAGTAATTTAGATTCAGACATACAAAACAGAAACAGAGACATGCAAGAGCAGCTTGTAAAACATCCGGGATTTTTGCTCTGACAGGCACAAGAAGTTTTATTTGTGTGATTCTCAAAGACTGTAATTTTTCTTTTGTACCTAAATGTTGTAAGAATAATGACTGGCTGTAACATACATCGTGGAAATGTATGCTGGCACTCTTAAAGGCTGATCCTGCAGCTGGAATGAGGTGTCAGCACCAGCAGCATTTAAATTAACAGGAAAGGCATGGGAGGGGGCATAAGGACTACAGAAGAATCCGTTTGATGGAAAATACAAATTCTATCTACCCAAGATGCTACTTAAACAAACCATTCTTACACACATTCACAGTCTTTAAAACATGTAATTTTATCAGTGTTTACCATTCTTGTTTGTGTATTTGCAATTGCTTTTTGTGATTCCCTTTTGGCAGAACGAGTGAATGTCAGATTTCATTTTGAATTTCTGGCCCCTGTAATGAGTATAATACATATGAATAACCAACGTTGCTCTCTCTTTCATTCATTCTTACTGAGGCTTTTCTACTTTGTTTATATAGATGAATATTCATTAGGTCAGACAAAAAGACTGACTTTCCACTTTACCAATAATGGCAGTCACCTTGAATATAAAAGATGAAGGTTTAAAATTACTCTTCAAAATCATACAGAGCAGAAAGACAAACTAAGATCTTCAGTGTTCCAGGTGAGTTGGTTTTACACCCCTGGCTTAGTGACACATTAGGCTAACTCTTGTTGCCTACCTCTTTCTATTTAAAATTTCATTTTGAACTGGACATGTTTCAGAGAGAGAAAAATTACATTGGAATTTGAGCATATTTTGTGTAGTTAAAGATTCTGATGTGATGCACTATGTTGCCAGAAAAAAACACACAAAAAAAATTCCTCACTAACATTTTAGTTTTTACCTCAGTCCTTTTTTATAAGACTCTAATATATTAAAAAACATGCCACCATCAAAATTGTGGACTATATTTTGTATTTTTTAAATTGTTAATAACAAAAAGGAAAACACTGTTTGGAAAATCATCTGCTATTACATGTGCATTATTCTCTGAAAAGAAATAGGATCATCTGGAGAAACATTTTCATGGTAGCCCAACTCATTCATTTAACTCTCCATGGTATATCTACCTCTCAGTCTACATAATGACTTTTTCTGGTGCTCACCTATTCTGCTAGTGCTTATTCTAAACCAGCCATGATACATCCCCTGTCATGCACACCCAGTTTATACTTTAGGAAGTGAAAAAAAATTCTGAGATAATTTTTCAGGGAAAGATCATTTTACATTTGCACATGAGAAGAGAAAGAATGAATATTTATTTGTACAGAGGCTTTCTACATGTCACTGTGAGAATAGCCAAAATTAGGAAGGGAGTTTGTTATCTTTCTCACATTCCCCAACAGTATTCACTCCCTTAGCTTCTGAGAAAAACACAGAGTGGCACACGCTCATGTCTTGTAGATGCAATTTTCTTTTCTCCTACTCTTGGTAATATTCTTCATTGTATACAAATTTATTTAAGCTAAGACAGTAAACTACTTTTATGTCCCTTCTGTAAAGTTGTTTTAAATTAAATTTCTCTTGAGTTCTGTATGCATTTTAATCTTGGGAGTGCTTTTCTTTGCTTGTTTAATTAGGAAGAACAGAAAAACTGCTGAAGCATTATTCTGTAAACTTCTGAAAATTAGAAATCCAGTCAGAATAACTTTGTAGAACCAAATTTATTGATATTCAAGACTCATGAGCCAGCTCTGTAACACTCAAAATATAGTTTTTTCTATGTTCTTCTGAAATGCATTTTCAGTTTTACTATGCAAGAAGATTTTGGTTTGTTGCTCATCAGTGTTAAAGCTCAGAACATGAGCATGAAAATATCAGCTGTAGAAGAAGAAGGTTGTATAGTTCATTTGCTGTAGATGTCTATTTTTCTTACTCCTCTCTAAGCTGATTTATGCAAACATTTCTGAAGTGATAGAAATGTTAAGTGTAGAAGCAAGCCCTAGTGCTTATTAGATAAGCACAGTTCCTATTACAGTTTAGAAAAACTTTACTAGAGTAAGAGAAAAAAAATAGTAATTCAAAAGTATGTGTTGCTTCAATGCCAGATACACATTCAAGTCAATTTTTGACAGTCTAGATTTCTGAAAGAGTTTAGATTCCAGAGCTTCTTCAGTCCTTCAAGACAATTCTTATGAGATCCAATGCATAGGTACATCATAAGAAAATATACATTTCAGCAAGTTATGAATGCCCATGTCATATAAAAAAATTCTATCCCTGTACTATTTTCTCCAATGCCAGAGAATTAGAATGTGTTCAATCTAGTTGATTGTACCTCTTTATATTATTGATTTACTTCATATTTTGTAATAACTGAAAAGAAATAGTTCTTGAATGATCTATAGTCAAGTGTTTATAAAATTTAAAAAAATAATATATCTGATATGAAACTGTCTCTTTCAGGAGTTTTTCAGTTTTATTTTATCCTTACATAGTTATTTAGCCAAGTTCTTCATTATGGCCTGTTTGTATAAGCAAACGTATACACATTAAAAAAAGTGTACCCCAATGTGTACTTACACCATGATTCACTTGAAGCGTCCTGCAGGATCAAGGAGTTTAATTCCCATTCTTGAAACTGAATGACTGAGAATTGCTCATTCAAGATGACTGAAACCATCACAACAGCTTGAACATGTGTCCTGGCAAAAGTAAAATTGTCACTGACAAGGAAAATCTTTATAAATTATTGAATTGCTTTATTCCTCAAATTCCATTTCTTTTCTTATATACTCATTAAAACAGTGACTCAGACATTTACAGCTCTGTTTTCTTTTTGATAATTTTAGTTTTCCCTTTTGCTAATCATAACAAGGCCTGCCTTGATCAGTCAATGGCCTCACTTAAAGGCCTCTGTCAACCTTGTCCCATGAGAAACAACTGCTTACAGTCAAGAGGAACTAAAACTGCTTACCAAGATTTAACAACAGTTGGAACTCAAGCCTTCAGAAAGAACTAAGTGTGTTGTTGTGTTGCCTGCAATATCTTATCCTCTCAGTACTGTGCCCACTGGGCAACAGCAGCTGTGTGTTTAAACAAATGCCATTCTTCTTCAGGCTTTCATTATATTAGAATACTTTAAATGATAATGGGCATAATATATATATCAAGCTGTACTTGTATGGACTCTAAAATTCAGTGTAAAAAAAGCTGGAAAAAATCCATGAAATTTCTACTCAACAAATATCATTTTATAGCCAGTTGTAGTAATTTACTAATCCCAAATTTGATAAAGTTTTAAATGACTGGTGAATATTCTGCTAAAATAAAACAGAGTCCTTATACACAAGTGTCCTTGTGTCCTTAAACTTTGTGTGTATTTATAAAACATAAAAAAAGGTACAAAATACACATTTATTAATATTATTGCCTCTTCTGCCTAGCAGATTTGAAAGCACTCCTACTATTGCAATTAGACAGTCACAGAGTTAATATACAGGTACTGGCCCAAACTGACTTCTGTCCTTACATCTTAATTAATGAAATAGACAAAGGGATGAAGTGCACCCTCAGTAAATTTGTAGATGACACCAACCCATGTGGTTGACGCAACCGAAGGATGGGATGTCATCCAGAGACAACTGGACAAGTTTGAGAAGTGGGTCCATGAGAATGTCATGAGGTTTGAAAAGACAAAGTGCAAGGTGCTGCACTGGAGTCAGGACAACTGCTGTTATCAACACAGCCTGATGGATGGACAGAGCAAGAGCAGCCCTGCTGAGAAGGACTTGGAAGTGCTGGTGGAAGGGAGGCTGGACATGACCCAGCAGTGTGTACTCGAATCCCAGAAACCCAATTGTACTCTGGGCTGCCTCCAAAGCATCCTGGCCATCATGACGAGGAAGGGGATTCTGCCCCTCTGCTCCACTCTTGTGAGGATCCACTCTTTTGAGACCACCTGCAGTGCTGCATCTGGCTCTGGGGTCCCCAAGAAAGGACATGGACCTGTTGGAGCAAGTCCAGAGAGGGCCACCAAGATAGAGAGATGGAACATCCCTCCCTCAAGGAAATATAAGGTAATTGGATTTATTGAGCCTCGAAAAGAGAAGGCTTTGTGGTGATCTAGTTGCAGCCTTCCCAGTATGTGAAGGAAACCTACAAGAAGGAAGGAGAGGGACTATTTACAAGAGCGTGTAGTGACAGGACAAGGGGGAATACCTTTAAACTGAAAGAGGATAGGTTTAGATTAGATATTAGGAAAAAATTATTTACTATGAAGGTGGTGAGGCACTGCAACAGGATGCCCAGAGAAGTTATGCATGTCCCATTCCTGGGAGTTCAAGACCAGGCTGGATGGGGGTCTGAGCAAGTGGCCTTGTGGAAGATGTCCCTGTCCATGTCAGTGTATTGGAAGCAGATGATTTTTAAGGTCCTTTCCAACACAAACCATTCTATGATTGTGTGATTCTACAATCAACTGACAATGCAAAATACCCTGGAAATATGACAAACGGCCACTCATAGACAGGCTGATGTCTTCTGTTGTAATGCAAACCTTGTGAATACTTTTAAATGGGAAAAATCTGTGTAAGCCAGAAACTCAAAAAATTAGTTTTCATAGCAATAATATCATATGTGTTATATTTTTCATCCCGTTTTCCCTTACACTGAGGATAATATTTAATGCTATAAATCATTCTACTCCTTGTTTGTTCATAGTCTATCCAATCGTCTCTCAAATTCTGGTAGAACGCAGCAGAAATTTATGGCCCCAGTACAGTTCTTGTCTTATTTCCCAGCACTTGTTTGGGGTCGCCAAAATGTGCCTTTTTCCCTGCTGCCTTAAATCACATCATTCCTTGATCTTCAAAAAACCAAAATCAACAAAACAGAGCTTGGGAAGGACAACTGCTTTATTAGGCTCATATATATATTCCCAAATATTTTAAATGTTGAGGTAAAATAATTGCATTTGGATAGCCTTGGAGGTATTTTCATTTATTTGTTTTGAGTGGGTTTGGGGGGGTTGGGGTTTTTTTTGTTTGTTTGTTTGCTTATTTTTACAGGGTTTTTTTTGTCATTTTGTTGTAGGTTTGGGGATTTTTTTTCTTCTGTTTTTGCTCTTTATGTGAGCCAAAGGGCACTATCTCATTAATGACTTTCTCCATGACCATAATTAAGGGTCACTAAGCCTATCCAGCAGTCCCTGAGGGACAAAGGATTTCAAGAGAGTATGAATGAATATGTTAATATCTGTTTAGAAAAGAGACTTGACCTTGGTACAGAAAGATGTTTTCATGATCAGCTATAGCACTGCTGATACTTTTCTTTAATTTTCTTTTAGAAATACACTGCATCTCAGAGGTTGAACTCAATAATTAGAAGTGTTTAATCCCTAGAGATACACAGCCCACACACATACCTCTGAAGATCATTCACCATTCAGCATATTCAGAGTTCTATATGCTTAAACAATTGCAAAAATCTGTGGCAATTTTAGGCAATCATTAAAAATTATTTTAACATACAAATATAATTTCTTCCTTGCTGATTTAAACAAAAAACAATAAAAACCTCACAAATAATTACTTTTCTAAGGGATGCTTGGAGTTCTTTTTTAAAAGATGGAAGGATGATATTTAATGATTATCATTAGTTTTTCATATTTTGTTTCCTCAGAAAAGGAGGAGTTTGCTGAGCTTGTCGTAGACAAAGCAAAGCATTGCTCTATGACTTTTGTTTTTTAAAAATATTGAAGCTGTCACTATTTTCACAAAGACAACAGGCATATTGTTTCCTCTTACTTTTTAAAATTGTAGCCAAAATTAACCAGAAAGACATCAATAATATAACATCAGTAATTTTATATTATCATTCTGTGATATGCAATAATCAAAAATCACAGAATCACAGAATTACAGAATAGTTTGGGTTGGAAGGGACTTTAAAGTTCACCTACTTCCAATACCTCTGCCATGGGTGAGGATATTTACCACTAAATCACTAAGGAGATAATTTTTATCAGCCGACTTCTCCCTTAAAACTTTGTGCCTAACCACCCTTTGGAAGTTTCAGTGATGTGGCCCCCACTGCAGTGTTAGACTGACCAGCGTGGCAGCCAGTGAGAACCATAACTGGCAGCAGGTAACCACAGACCTGTGCAATCCCCAGCCCCTACTTCACAAATATTCAAAAAAGTTTTCCCATGTTTCACAGACTCACAGAATCATCAAGGTTGGAAGAGACTTTCAAGATCATCTACTCCAAATGTAACCCATAATCAGTTCTAAATGATATCCCCAAATGGAACATTGAGATGCCTCTTGAACTTTTACAGAGAAGGTGAATCCATCACTTCCCTGGACAACCTATTCCAGTGCCTAACTACTCTTCCGGTGATTTTTATTTCCAGATATCTAATTTGAACTTCTCCTAGCACAATTTACAGATGTTTCCTGTTGTCCTTTCATTTGAGATATGGCAAAGACCAACCTTCACCTCAATACAACCTTCTTTCAGATAGTTGTGTGAGGTCCCCTCTCAATCCTCTCCAGGCTAAACAATCACAATTCCATCAGCCATTCCTTATGGGATAAATTTTCTAGACCCTTCACCAGCTCCATTTCACTTCAAGGTTTTCTTCTTTAGGCTAATTAATACCAGTGACATCAAGATTTCCTCATTTGTAAGCAAGTTCTACATTTGACATGTTCTACAGCTGCTGTCCATCTTCATTTATAGTGAACAAAAGGGAAGAATTTTGCATCTATTTTGACTGAATCATCTATTAATCTTAATTTCCAGTCTTTTTCTTATATCTGTCAAATCTCCTTGGTTGCAATCCTGTACTCCAGCATTGCTGCAGTCCTTCCTAATCTGCTTTCATCTAGAAAATTAATACAACAGAAAGCAAATCAGAGATAAAGCCAGAAAAATGAGACCTAAGACAGAACCTTGAGTAGCACCAGTCAATACATCCTTTCTAGAGAGAAATTAGCAACACTTCTCTATTTCACTCACTTGCTTACAAGGTTTAACACAGAATAGGTCCAAAATTCAAAATATGTGACTATTGTTTCTTCTCTACCTAAAAAAAATTGTTGCCTTGTTTTGAAAGGATATAATTTAAACTTTCTAAACTTTCTAGTGTAACAGGCTATGGTGGGTGTTACTCTACAGTTACTCTACAATTTTCTCCTTGCCTTATTGTGTTGCATTAATTAGCAGCAAATGACAAATGCAAAGTTAAGCATCACTAAAATGCACACTCAACTTATGAACCATTGAACTTCACCATATAGAAATCTTGTACACATCTTTTTATAGTTTTTCTAATAACAAGTAATGTTTCTTGGAAAAGTTTCTTATTTTTATGTCAAATATCAGATGCTCTTTTAGATGCAGAGATTTGAAGTTATTTGCTTAACTGTTTGTAATGTATCACTTGTCATATATCATATTGTCATATGAAGGATGAGACTTCCTCTGACATAATTACAGAATTTTAAAAATGTGGCAGCCAGTTGCTCTGATTTTTCTAGCCTTCTGAATGTTTAGCATTTCTGTAGTGGAGTTCTCACAAACTTTCATGTAAACTAAGTATATTTTTAGAATTATCTTTTTTTTTACATATTTCTCCTCTGGGAGGACACAAGTTAACGGGGTGTTGAATGAGCCAATCTGGTTGGAGAGCTGGCAACTTCATCCTCCAATTGATGATCATTGTCTAGAAATTATATAAGATGGAGTCAGAAAAATAAACTAGCCTTCTTTCTTGCCTTTGAACTTATCTGCGTGGCTCATTTCATGTCCCATTGCGACAGCCAGTCTCTGTCTATAGGCACTGGGGAGAGAGAGGGCCCTCTCAAAGCCTTTTTCACTTTCAGATTTACATCTCAATTGTTCATCTTCATTGACCAGAGGAGAATTTTTTTTTTTATATTACATTTGATGAAAAGGTCAGAGAAATGAATGCCAAGATGTAATGTGAGAGGTAGTACTTATCTCTGCTGATAAAATACCTAACGGTTAGTTGGCAGGAGATACACCACTTAGGCATCCCTAGCCTTTGTGTGACATTTTGAGGGAACTTCTAAGGCTTCAACAAGTTACATGAACCTCATAAAAATATCCTTCAGCATGGTAAACTGCAGATATTCTTGAAATAGAATGAATAAAATATTTTTGGATCATTAAATAAGAAAATTTGATGTGATGCCAAAATACTCAAAAAACTAACACAAAACTTCTCACTATTTATTGTAAGTGTATGTCTATTTTCTGTATCTTGATTCAGAAATTTATTCTTAGGTTTTCAATTCAAATTTTAATGTTTATTTATATGTTTATATTTTGCTAGATCTATCCCTACTCCAAAGAACTTTAACCTTAAAGTGTCAACATTAGTAAACTACACTGACTTAAATATACATTTTTTAATACATTACTTCTGAAAGACCTGTCTGTACTCCTAACAAGGCTTCACAGTTATTTCATTGCTTTATAAAGAGTTAAAATACTATATATCTCTTCCATGGCATCATTCATTTGTATTTGTTAATGATCAGAAGCATTTCTGAGGGAATCACGAATAATACTCTAAATCATGACTTGGAATTGTCTCCAAATCACTGTGGTTTTGCATTGCAGAAGATAAACAAGGGGGAAAATAATGTTAATAAAGTTGTTTATATTGGACAAGAAATGGGATTTCCTTTTAAGAGTGTTGGCACAATGCAGCTGTTTACAGTCATCATTTGATAGGGTTGGAAATCAAAGTAATTCTGTTAAAATGAATACCGCAGTAACATGTTTTAAAATATAGTGCATTTGAATCTACTGCTTTAGAAACCTTCTTCCTAGAGGGGAATGTGGGAGTCTTGAAATGCCCCACCAGAGTTTAATTCCAGATTCCCTGGAGATGTTGTGCCAGACTCCTCTGTTCCTTCTCTTTGATGCATTTAGTTTTGTAAAACTTGCAGTATATTATTAATAAATTATATAAAGTAAGAAACAGAGCGAAAAAGATATTAAAAAATTTATGCCACGTGAAACTTACACATTAAATAGATAGAAGTATCACCAAGTTCTACTTACAGTAATTTCTTAAAGTTTTCTTTCTAGGAGAAGTTTGAGAGAAATCTTCTAACAAGTAGCCCTGTATTTGAATCAAGGTTTTAGTTGATTTAACTGGCAGTTTTAGTTATCTGCTTTCCCTATATTTTGGAACATTTATTGTGGCAGTGCATTTTAGCCTTTTTATGCTTATTAGCTATAGTTTAGTTTAAGTAAATGGTTTGTTCTATGTAAACCCCTAGCCAAAACCCTCCTTTGGTTTTTCCCAAAGTTTGTGTGTGTCAGTTAAAATCCCCCACCCCCTGGGGCCCTGTCACTCACCCCAAAACCTTTCCCCTTCTTCGAGAAAGTTCTGAGAAGTTGGTCAAGTTATTGGCTGATTTCCAGATTTCCTCCCACCCTCTATTCCCACTGGTGATAATTGCTGTCTGTCCTGTCCTGTACAATCTCCTGTATTTTTCTTATTGGAACTAGCTCTTATCTTTTGTAAAGACCTCCCTCCCATAAAACCACGGTGCAGAGGCCTGGAGATGCCCTGCTGCCAGAGAATTCCACCAGGTCAGGACTCCTGACTGGCTGCTTTCCACATGGAACAATAAAACACACATTCCAAACCCAGTAGCAGGGACCTTCTTTCTGCCTCACTTTCGCTGTCTTTGAAGGTGTCTCAGTGAAAAGGGCCCACAAGTTCCAAAGGAGCGGTGAGGCTACAGACGGAACCTTCTGAGCTGCCCTCGTGCCAGGGTCAGCCGGGCAGCTTTGGAACA
This sequence comes from Pycnonotus jocosus, assembly GCA_013400435.1. Lineage (NCBI taxonomy): Eukaryota > Metazoa > Chordata > Aves > Passeriformes > Pycnonotidae > Pycnonotus > Pycnonotus jocosus. The sequence continues at coordinate 32,850 of VWYP01025883.1, read as the reverse complement.
AAGGCACGCAGGGCCATAATTTATCAGTCAGTAACCTTCTCATGTTAGAAAACAATGAAGAGAGACCATAAATAGAAATGTATTCTTGAGTATAAACAGAAGTGTCACATATGACATGCACAAGACTGATATATGCAAGACTGGCTTTTGAAATTTGTAACAAAAAATGCTTAAATGCTTACTTTTCAAAGTATATTTATATATACTTTATTTGGTTTTGCTATTCTTTGTTAAAAATGAGCCAAAATTCACAGAAGTAAAAGCAATTCCTCCAGCATATGTTGCAGCTCGCTGCTCTGGACATTTTGATCTCCACACGTCTTTTGTGCAGTTGTTTTCACCTCTGCAAAGCAGATTGCGTCCGTTGACACTTTGCCTAGGAAGCACAAGACACACAAGACACACACCAGTAGTAGATAGGCATGTATTGCTGGTATGAAATCTGTTGGGTTAAGTGAAATCACTCCTGAGGTGGGTAACTATTGCCACGGCTAAGGGTGTCAAAATGTAGTTCACTCTGACCCTGTTTTGGTGGTTTTTGTCTGTGCAGGTTTGCAATTACTTTGAATTCAGTGTATATCAGCCTGAGATTATAGGCAAATCTAGACTACATTTCAGAAAGGTTGTTAATATAGAAGACATAACCCATCACAGGAATGTATTATCATTTTTTCTTTCAAGAATTTGGTTGTTTAACCCAGTTTTGCAGCTTTTCTCCTAACCCTAACCTTAACCTCCCTGAAGATAATTACAGATTGTAATCAATATAATTATAGATATAATTTTCATAAAGATAGAGGTAGTTATTTACTTTGATCCAAAAGAGAATTAGCTTCACCTTTAAAAATGACTTTATTCTTTTTAAGGAATGCTAATTAAATAAAATAAATAAATAAAAATAAGTTACTGATTTGCTGATCTTGAATTCAGGCTGATACCTTGGGGGATGTGTAATGTTTTGTTCCCAAATTTCCAAAGGTTCCAAAATTTCACTTTGAAAGCTGGTACCTGAATAAAAATATGGGTCCTTTTCTGCAATGAAGGCAAAAAATAGTGTACTTTATCTGGACAGTTTTTTAATCAGATATTATTGTTTATAAGTTAAAAAAAATTAGCACCGTGTATTTCATGTCTATGACTTCTGAGTTATCTTAAAAAAACATCTAAAATTCAGCAGTCATAATATTGATCTCTGTGTGTGATAATAGAACTAAAAGTTCACCTCAGGTAATGGCTGCTCTTCCCCCTGTTTTTGTACACACTATCTGAAGACAGTATTTATCTCATTAACTTTCTCCAAGGAAGAATACTTTTTAAAGGGTAGAATTATCTATGAGCACACAAAACCATAGAGTAATGCAAAGAAGAGTAAAGAAAAATTATCAGGTCTATCAGAGTACAACCAGAGCTTATTTGTTTAGGAACACTAACTCTTCTAAGTGAAAAAAAGGGTGAAACATATCACATTCAAAAGCTTTTATGGTTTTAGGACAGGAGGGAGCATTAAATTATTATGTAAGAGAAAACATGTTACAGTTTTTATATGAAAAAGGGATTAGGACACCATTAACATCTGTCTCCACCATTTTGTTAGATTTTTTTTTCTTTGTATTTTTTTATTAAAGAATTTTTCTCTTTCTTACTTCAGAAGCAAGAGGATGGAAAAAAGGTCAGTTTATGATATAGGCTGTAAGAAAAGCACAGCAAGTTCATACATTAAGAATGTAAAGACCATTCAGGTTTGAACAGGATTATTCTAGAACCAAGAAGTACTTTTACCTGAATTCTCTCCCCAAAGCACCTCATATGGTTTGAAGAACAGAGACTATTTTCCTGGTTGTCTTTGCAGGCTTTAGAAGGAACACTGAACCAAAACTCATTGAAACCAATTGACAGTGTCTAGGAGTCTGTTCATTGAGGAGCTCTTCTTAGAGGGGCCAGTTTTCTATGGAAGACTGTCTATCAAATCTCACAATTAAAATATATATTTTTAAATAAAACAATAAGTTTGGAATTGAAAACAAATAAGACGAATTTCTATTTTTGCTGACATAAATGAATAAATGTCTTTTTAAAAACAGACCAATATTAGAGTCTTGTACATTTGTCTTTAGAGTAAGTTGGTCCATAATTTTAAATTCCATTGAAATCACTGCTGTTATCTATGTTTGCAATAAAGGCCATTAAATACAACAAAAAACTGAGTAAAAACAACAGTTAACAGAAAATTGGAAAAAAGAAGTTTGAGCAAGAAAATGTGGCCAAGTCATGTAAACAAAACTGTGAAATATATTGGTCAATCTAAGCAGGAATGGAAAATGAGCAAAACCTTTTCCTGTTACTGTGCAAAGAGTAATAAAAGGAAGCATTTTAGAAAGGACCAAGAGCCTTTACAATTTTTCTCAAGTATATTTGTAGAATTAGATTATTGTGTTTACTAGATGAAACTAGGTATACAAGTGAGGAATCAAATCCTTCAAAAGCCTTTCTCACACTTTTAAGAATCAAGTTGGCTTATCCCAAAAACTTTTTGTAAGTCTTAAATATAAATATTCATATATTCATTCTTCCTATATTAATAACCTTGCATATATTATTTATGTTTTTTAATACACAAAAATAATACATACTCCTCCCAAAAAATGACAAAAAACCCAACCAAACAAAATAAAAACAACAAAAACATACACCATGAAAAGTACAATACTAATTTGTTTCTTCTCTTAAAAAAAGAAAAAAAAAAGAGACCATTGAACTGCTCTTTACAGTTAGCATTTGAGAGCTGAATAAAAGCTGGATTAATATAGGAAGCAGGTGATAATGTTTTAAGTAACCTGCATATACTATCATTTGACAGTGATAGAATTACTGTGGAGGAGTATAATCCAGCACTGAGAAATCATGTATGTCTACACAGTGCACTCTAGAGCAGGATGGCCACATCAGACAGAACATGCAGCAAAGGTAAGAGCCTATTTCTAACCACAACTCATCAACCTTCAGACAGTGCTGCAACAATTCCACTATGCTGTGTCTGTAGTAGGTTATTCTAAAAGATCTCAGTAATAGCACAGGCAACAGTGGCAACAGTGGCAGCCAAGTGAGGAAACCATTTTTACAGAAGTCTGTAGGTTCTCTTCAGGAAGAGAAACGGTCTGACATGAACCTCAGGAAGGTTAACAAGGGAAGTTGCAAAATCCTGGACCTACAGAGGAACAAGCCAGGCATTAGTAATGAGGGCCACCCATCTGGGAAGCAGTTTGGCAGAAAAGACCCCGAGGATCATGGTGGGCACGAGAGGAACATGTCCCAGCAATGTGTTCCTGCTATGAAGAAGAGGAACAGTACCCTGGGCTACATTAGACAAATTACTGACAGCAGCTGGAGGAGGACAGTGATCCTCCCTCTTTGCTCAGCCCTGGTCAGGCCACACCTGGAGTGCTGTGTCCAGTTCTGAGCTCCTCAGCACAAGAGACATGGGCATACTGGAGACAGTCCAAAAAAGGCCACAATTATGATTCAGGGACTGGAGTATCTCTCTTTTGAGGAAAGGCTGAGAGACCTAAAACAGTTCAGCCTGGATTAAAAAAAAACTCAGGGAGGATTTAATCAATGTATGCAAACTCCTGAAGGGAGGGTGCAAGAAAGGCAGAACTAGGCTCCTTTCAGTGGTGCCAGCTGACTGGATGAGATGTCCAGGTTCCCTTTGGACATCAGAAAATGTCTTTTTATTGTGATTGTGACCTAATACTGATGCGGGTTGCACTGAGAGGTTGTGAAATCACCTTCCTTGGAGAAGGAAGAAAAAGCAAAAGGCATCTGGACACAATCATGGCCCTACTTGTGCACAAAGATTGGACGAGATGACCTCCAGAAGTGCCTTCTAACTTCAACTATTCTATGATTTTGTGATTCTTTTAGGAAATATTCTAATCTTTTATAAAGATGTGCCATTTCAAATGTAAAACCACTGCATCCGTTTGAACAATTTAAAATGACATTTAAAATGATTTTTTCTGGTTAGTTTCTCCAGGTCTGCCAGAGTTGTGGACTGTAGGTTTATGAATTATATCATTATCAAAGACTAAACTTTGATCTGGATTTAAAGACAAGAATGTAACTCCACAGATAAAACCAAGTTTCCAAACCTGTGATAATTAAAATTCAAGATTTATTTTCTGCATTCAATATTTCTTTTCAAACATTGTCTCTTGCTTCAGTTAGCACAGCTCTTTGATGCAGAATGTTTTGCTATAGGCTAAGTGAAGTTATTTGCATCATATTTTCAAGCTCAAAATGCTTCCTTTTTATTATAATATGGAATGATTTTATAATTTTAAAAATATCTACAAACATTTACTTTGTTGAACTTTTATCTAATTAGGACAAGCAGAAATCAAAGATTCCAAACAAGATTCCTTGGACTTTTTTCACATGAAGCACTCAAACTTTTTAATTTAATATCACAAGACTTTCCTGTCAAATTATGTCAAAATTTGCTCCTCTTTCTCTGTCCTCTAGCATCTATTTGTGTTCCATATAACAACACAAGATAAGTCAGTTTGATTATAAGGATGAGATGTGAAATGGAACCCAACTACAAAACTTTCCTTCATCTACCATTTTTCTTATGTAAAACAAAATAAATATCATACATTTACATTAAGAGAAGACACTATTATCATAGCATTTATTTGCAATTTCATCAGAAAGATAGAAAATCGACTGATCACACATGGGAATAACAGTAGTATAATGCCTGGGTTTTATTTTCTTTTGATACTTTCCCTCTTAGAATTTGTCTGTGGTAGGAAATCTATTATGTCTAGTTTTTCTGTAATGTATAAAATCAGGCTATATTTCTGGGTCAGTGGTTATCTTCTTTTTCCTCAATACAACTTTATTTTCTGTCTTTCAGGACCTTTTCTTGTCTGGCATGTTCTAATTTTTAAAAGTATGTCCTTTTTTGCCTGTCATGAATTGAGAAAGGCATAAGAAACACTGAAAACATCTTCTGTTTTCGTAGAAGCAAGCAAGCTAAGGAACCAGAATGTAACTATGTTATCACTTTCCTTTTTTGATTAACATAAAAAATGTGAATAAATATTTTCACTTGGAAAATGAAAGACAGAAAATTAAATGTTCCTTATTTTTACTTCTTTCTCTATTGTTCTAGGTAGAGGAACAGTCTGCAATATTAGATCTACAGCTGTTTCCTAGGTTTGCTTCCCACGAGGCTCTCTAACACATTTTGTCTTGTCAATTTAACACAGTATCCTACTTCTGAATACTCAGCACTTAGTTTTGCTTGTTTTTAAAAATTTTCCTAAGTAGTGCCTAGTGTTATATACATTTTAGATCAACTAACTGTGACATCTCTGCTTATGACTGCAAGGCCAAAGTCGTGGCTTGTATAAAGTCTGAACAATTGTGCTTTGTGAATGAATGTAGAGAAGAGTGAAAAAGGTGAAAATTCTCTCACCAAATTAGGTTTAAAGTGTGAGTCTGTAATACAGCAGAGCTCTCATCCATTCAACCCTATCACCCCTGTGAATCCCCTGTTGTCAGTCTGGCGTGCACAAAGCTTAACCTCCACTACATTACAGATCCCAAATTAATTTCACATGACCTGAAGAGATGCTAGTCAGCTCTTTCCACCAAGAGCTGAAGTTCAAGCCACACTACACAATCTAATTATTCAGAATGTACAGGGCAACTCATGTGAATAAAGATGTTTGTTGAGAGCTGGATTTTACTGACCAGGACTATTAGATTACCTCTCTGGATTGAAATGCTTCCACATAATAAAATGCCAAGAGTATCTAAGGACCTACTTATAATATCATTCATCATTTGATTATTTTAGTCAGTTTCAGCATTACTAACTTTTACATTCAAATTATATTCTATTCCAGTACATATTACATATGGTTCACTTGTTTCACATGCTAATTCCTGTTAAGAACATGCTAGAAAAGAAAAAAACTACAGAAATACAAAGAAGTGCACATGCATGTATGGAGCAACCTGTAAAAAGGATAAGGAGGCTATTATCCCCAGCAACTCAGTGCTAATTTGGACTTCAAAAATAAAGCTGACCTGATTTTCACAGAAGATTTTACAAGGAGATGACTATTTTTAAAAGCCAGTAGAAACATTAAGATGTGCTGCTTGTGCTACAAGCATAAATAAAAATGTTTTTCACACATCAATAAAGCAAAATAAAGCACAAACCTCACTTAATAACACTATCCAGCACCAGGGGTGGAATTGTATTAGAACTTTCTTGTGTTGCCAGTGATCTCTATAGGCACCTCAAAAATTCATGCACAAGAAATGAACTTCCTCCTACCCAGTTTTGCAGATACTGAGGTTTTTGAGTAGGAGACCATAAAACAGAAATCACTTTGTGCTGACAGCACAAGCAGAAGAGAGAATAAATAAAGTTTTCTGCTTACAAAAAGCAGTGCAATGCCATCTTCTTGTGCAAGTGAATGGGATTTAAAAGTCATCCAGACATACCAATTTAAGCATTGATCTAAAAGAAATTATATACACGAGAAAAGGAAGGGAAGTAACTTATTAGCATATGACATGTTTGCTTTCTTTCCATAACGTTTATTCTTTCAGATAAATACAGAGTCAATTTCTTTGAGAAGAGCAGTAACTTAAAGAGTATGAATTGACTAAACTTTAGATGAACTGTAGTAATTAGAGTAACAGAAACCATTTTAAAATAGTTTCTAAACTCTTAGAAAGCATGTTTAAATACTAGTCTCATAACTACAATTTGAAAATTTGTGTACTCAGGCTTCCACTGTTAATTCATATGAATAATCTTTAGACTGTTCACTTGAAACATTGCCTGAATTTCCTGTGAGTGAAGAGTAAGCTAATTTGGAATCATTAAAAAATTCCTCAGCTAAGTTGGTTTTTCATATTTTAATGTCCATGCATCTGTATTTTCCACTGACATCTTACAAGCTACAGTACACTTGACAGCAATCCAACACAATAATCCTCTTGAAGATTTCCAAGATATATTCTTTAGACAGAAAATTTATATCTGTAATTAATACCTAGAAGAATTTACGTACCATGAAAATGGGTGCAACTTCAGCTGAAATCAAATGTTAAGCCATCTGCAGAAGAGCTGTGTAATTTCATTGTTTCTATTGTTATTCAGCAAAATAAAATATGTACTCAATGATGAATGTGCAAGCTTTGAAAAGTTTTTTAAAAAGCAATTTGGTTTTAGTTTCTTTTCATGGTCTTTGAGAAAGAAAAGGAGGTCAGTGTTCACTGGAGAAGCAAATGTCACAGCCACCTTAGAAAAAGGATAGAAAATTAACCCTCTACAGGATGGTCAGCCTTGTTTCAGTTTCTGGAAAAATTATGGACTGAGTCCTCTTAGAACACATTTCTGGACATGTGAAGTTAAAAAGCTGACTGGAAGTCACCAGCATGGATTTACCAAGAGTAAATTGTTCTTAACCAGCATGGTTGTCTCCTGTGACAATGATCGCATTTGTGAATACAGGACAACAATGGATGTTCTTTGCATAGACTCAAGCGAGATTTTAGCACTGTCACCCACGATATTTGCATTGGAGTGTTCCCATCTGCATGGCTAGACAAGTGAATGGATCAAATATGGGCCTCAGAAAGTGATTAACAGGTCATACTTTACCTGTGTGCCTGTGACAGATGAATTACGAGATTCACCTGCACTAGGACCTGTCCTCTTTAACATCTCTACCAATGATGAGTAGGAGGTGACAGAGAACACTCATCAATTCTGCAGATTATGTCAAATTAGGGGTACAAGTCACCATAGTCAAGGACAGGGCCCAAACAGGCTGCTCACCAACAGCATTATGAAACAGCAGAGACAAACATCTAGAAACTTTTCCTATTACAGGATAAAAAACAGCTCTTGCAACAGCACAATACTATGTGGAGATGGAGAGGCTGCGAAACAGCTCTATGGGAAAGACCCTGGGGTGGAGGTGGACACCAAGATGGACATCAGTCCATGGTATTTTCTGGCAGAAGAGGAAGCCAGCAACCTCCTGGACTTGTAGGAACCATGGCATAGCTTGTAAGTCATGGGAATGGTTATGTGGCACTTCTCAGATAACATCTAGATAGTCCATCTAAATTTTCTTCCTTTTTCAAGAGGGAAGACATGGACAAACTGAAGGGAGGTCCTCAGCAGACGTTCACTGGTGTGGTGGAGGCTGGAGTTCTGACCATTTGGGAAGAGAATGGAGCTGGGTCAGCCCGGAGAAAGGGCACCTTCCATGTTCTTAGCAGACCCCAAAGCTGACACAAGACAATCCTTGGATGGAGGTAGGCTGGAGATAGGAAGGAGGGCAAGAAACAACAGGTGTACCTTGTGACAAGAGAGTTTCAGACCAGACAGAAAAAGAAACTTTTATCTTGGTAGAACAATAGGTTGCTCTGAAAACTGTGCTATCTCTGTTCTCGGAGGGTTGAAAGTCCCAGCTGGACCATGCTGTGGGCAGCCTGGTCTCCCCCAGATGTGGACCTGCTTTGGGCTGTGGGGTGGCCTAGAGGGTTCCTGAACTCCCTGCCAGACTCACCTATTCTTTGATGTCATAGAAAACAAAGATATGAGTTGGAAATATGCTTTGATCCTGTATTGTGAAATAAAGAAAAATGACCTAGGGAAGCACAGAGTCACTAGAGCTTAAAGACAGAATAAATAAGACTGGAAATAGGGTAAATGACATGCATAAATTGTTATTTTCATAGCATTAGGGAACGAGAGAGAAATGAATACAGATAATTACATTTAGAATTTTGCAATATATATGAAGTACTCAGCACTCACATGAAGAAATACTGCATATTTTCTAGTGTAAAATGTGCTCTGTGATTGCAGAAAATTATCTTCCTTTCAATTTCAGTTCAAAGTTATGTGTTGTACTCCCATATGGAGATATGCCCGGTGTTGAAGGCGTTGTAAGAGTATATAATTTCTAAAAAATATTCTGCATTTTTCTGTCACAGGTGCTGAACTTTTTTTTTTTCTGTCCCTTTTTGTTATCTAATTTTTTAGCTGACATTTGAGTTCCATGACTGTCTGAAGACCAGTGGACCACAACAGATGTGGCCCTAAAAAAACCTTATTGCATAAGAACCTGTGTCATTTTAACATGGAGGAGAAAATAGCTTGGCAGAAGACTGAGATTGATTGATCCTGGAAAGATTTTGGGTTTTCTTGTGAACAGTTGGATTGGTAAAACAGACAGATGGATTGTTACTGCAAAGAGTTGGTGTGTTGCTAGGGAGACTTGGAATGGTACACCAGGCAGGTGACAAAATTGTGAACTGGTGTTCAGAATAGATGTGGCATTATTTACATACATACATATATATGCATGGACAATGGACATATATATTTATATGTGTCCACTGCTAACGTAAAACTCAGCACTGTAATCACACCCACATTTTCACTACATCCAGAATGTAAAGACTACATAACTTAAAGGCATCTTTTGACAAAAGCCAAACAGACACGGAGTTCAGAAGATAAAATCTTATTTTAGACCAGCAATTGCACCAATTCCAGTATGTAATGAAATCATACTCAACTCCTATTATGATAATTAGTGTCTCATTTGTCATTTAAAGTAGTAAACCTTTTATGCTTCACGTGAACTGATTTCATATGACAGAACTCCACAATCAAGGCACAAAACTAATTACTGCATTCTGTGTAGCTAAAGAGAAATAAAACCTGATCTTAAATCACCTTCTACCACCCTCCCCTTCTACTCTGCTTCACTCAATTTTCTCTACCTCCTCACCTCTAAATGGCACAGAGGGGCAGGGAGTGAAGGCTGTGGTCAGTTCCTCACACATTGTCTCTGCTACTCCATTCTCAGTGGGAGAACACCTCACATTTTGCTCCTGTTCCAGAATGCAGTCTCTCCTACTGGAGACAGACTTCCATAACTAGCGTTCTTCATGAACTGTTCCAGCATGAGTCCTTTCCATGGAGTTGCAGCCTCCTTCAGAAACAGACTGTCCCAGTTCCAGTGGGCCCCATGGGGTCACAAGTCCTGCCAGAAAACCTGTTCCTGCTCCAGCATGAGGTGCTCTATCACAAGTCCATGGGTTGTGATAGTAGCCTGCTCCAGCACAGACTCCCCGTGGGGTCATGGACTCCTTTAGGCATTCACTTGCTCTGGCCTGGGGTCCTGCAGGGCCTTCAGGTGGATCTCTGCTCCACCATAGATCTCCATGGGCTGCAGGTGCTCAGCTGCCTCACCATGGGCTGTCTGCACCATGGACTGGAGAAGAATCCCTATTCTGGTGCCTGGAGCTCCTCTGATCCCTTCTCCCCTACTGACCTTGCTGCCTGCAGGGTTCTTTAGCTCACATGTCCTCCCTTCTCTTTACAGATGCTGTTGTGCAGTAATTTTTTAATACATTTCTCAAATCTGTTATCCCAGAAGTGCTACTGCCAGCACTGATCACCTCAGCCTTGGCCAGCAGTGGGTCTGTCTTGGAGCCTGATGCTGGACACGGGGGAAGCTTCTGGCAGCTTCTCATGGTATCCCACTGCTATGACACCTACTGCTTCCAAAACGATGCTGCTCAAACCCAGTGCACCGGTTTACAATAATTGGTACATTTGAAAATAAAAACCTGTTAATAGCCACAGTTATGGGTTTTGTAGCCCATCATAACAATAACTAAACAAAGAATGATGCAATAAGTCTAGTCTACGTGTAGCTAAAAATCCCTCAATTCTACAGCTAGATTATACCATTATGACTCTAGTGTTCAATAACTATCCCCTCACAAAATAAGGGTGTTGTTTTCTCTGTATAAAAGAACAATGTATATTTAAATAATTGAATAACGAAAGATTTAAATGACCAACATAACCACACACTGCCAGATGGCACATTTTTACAGAAAAAAATGTTATATTTTGTACTTGTAACAGTTTATAGAATGTGCTGAATTTTCGGGGACTTCTTCTGCCTTTTATTTAAAAGATTTTGGGTGGGCTTAATATTCTTAATCTTAGACTGTCTGCTAAATATCAAATTAAGTTGCAAGAAGAGGTCAATCTAGAATATTTATTGGGTTAATACACTGTGTTACATTCATTTCCCCTTACTGACTTTACAGAAAACCTATAAATTCACATACTTCATTAAATATAATTGATTCTGACTTTTTAGACTATCCTGTGCACTCAGCTTTAAAAATAGCACCAAATGCATTAGTTGTACTAAAAAAACCCCCAGCTTTTGCATTTTCAGTGTTTGATTTTTCTTATAAATCAGGTTTTCCCCTATGTAGTGATGAAATAATGAGAAAAGAATGGCACCTGTTCATGCTAGAAAAAGATATGTATAGAAATATATATATGTATATTTGTAAATGTATATGTGTATATATGAAATATGTATATATATGTATAAATAATTATATATATATATGCACTCTGAAGTCATGGCAGTAAGATACTAGGAAGTTACCTTTTTTTTCTGATTCTTTTAATGGGCTTTTTAACTTTCATTTTGGAAATTTCCATTAAATACAAGAATGAAATTTTAAGCCATTTAAATAGTTACTCTCTTTAATAATATTAGAAAAGTATTGAGTAATTAGTCTCTGTATATAATAGATATAATGTACTGTTGCATTTTCCTACAATCCATGCCAAAGTGCATGGTAAGTTCTTTAGAGTTTTTTTTTAACAAGTTTTAATTAAAATTAGAAGTATATTAATGCTCATATGCACATACATGGCATGAAAAATAAAAGTTCAAGGAAAAAGTTTGTAAGACAAAACCTCCTCTATATATAATCTATAAGGAAATAGGTTTCAGCAGCATGATCAATATTTTTCTCAATTTATCTTTTTATCAATGTAGGAAAGAATCAAAATATTTCTCTTTTTTAAATTTATTTTAGAAAATCAAAAATAGTGATGCTCAAATTATGTCATTTCTTGCAGCTGTTGAGGAAAGTATCTGCAGATTTTGGATTTGGACCAAAGGGGAAAAAAACCTCCTTCTAAGAACAGATCCAAAAAAATTGTTTCTTCTTATCTGGCTACCCTTTAAAGATAGTGAACGAAGTCAATGTGCATAAGAAAATAGAAACAGATGGAGGAATACTCTCAGAAACCATTTAATCACTTTCTAGTGAGTTCCCATCTGCCCTAAGTTCTTTTACCTTGTTATAACAAAAAGGGAACAGACCAGAAAATCAAAACCAAAAAAGCCTTCACGAAGCTGGGTTTGAAATCTGCCATCAAATGAGTCAGTCATTCCTATCCATCTAACCAAAACCAATTTTGCTATCGCGAGTGCTTCCCAATCTATGCTACACAAGCTGCAGTTCTTGAAAATTCAGTTATTTTCAACACTTTCATGGCCACAGACTTCCATTCCACTGTTTTGTTGTTGTTGTTGTTGTTGTTTTGGGGGTTTTGTTTTGTTTTTTTTTTCCCAGGAGATATTTTGATAATTATGCCTACCAGGTTCAGTTTTCCTAGTGACTCAGAAAGGCCTAAGCCTTAGCAATAGACAAACAGAAAAAAAAATGTGTTGAGATGAATACACTAGCATTTCACAACAAGCACATTTGATTTTGCTGCTTGTGTTCTGTGTGATGATGAGAAGCTGGCACTTGACTAAGTTTCAGTATGAGCTACTCACACATCCCAATCTTTTGTTACTGAAATAAGAGCTGCTGCTGAAAATAGGGCATACAGGAATAAATATTAGTCTGGAAATATGTATTTTTGAACAATAAACATAAAGTCGCAAGACTAGTTCTGCCATTGCTGAAATATTGTTTAACTGACTGAACCTTTCTCATTTGCATGCCAGCATTTATGGTGATCCTATGTAGAAATATCATAAACAGCCCTTCCTGTAGTCTGTTGATGACTAACAGACTGGATCATCTGGAATGTAGGGAAAGGTTGAGAGAGCTGGGAAGACTCAGGAGGACATAATTCATATTCATCATTCATCATTCCCACACCATTGTGGGAGTAAGAAAGAATCAGGCTCTCCTCATCAGCACTCAGCAACAGGACAAGAGGCAATGGGCACAAACTGAAACAGAGGAAATTCTGTCTGAGTTTAAGAGGACACTTTTCTAATATGGGCCACCACTGGACAGGCTGCCTAGAGATGTACTGGAGCCTCCATCCTTGCTGGTAGTCAAAACTTGACTGGACACAGCCCTGAGCAATCTGCCCTATCTGACCCTGCTCTGAGCATAGATTTGGATGAGAATATCTCTAGAGATGCTTCCAGCCTCAGCCATCCCATGGCCCTCTGTGTGATCCAGCGTATAAGAAAGAGGAAGGAAACTGATCATAGCTGTGAACCAAACAGACATTCTAACCCTCTTCTGCAGGATGGCCTTGCTCAGCCCTTTTGCTAGCATTTGTTAACTTTGCCAAATGTCACTTTTAAATCAGCTAAATTACATGATCTTGTTTACCTCCAAGTAGGTTAAAAAATAAGTATGGATTTTCTGCAAGGTCTTTCAGAATTTCAGAAACACTCTTATAAGTTAAAATTACATTGGTCATTGATTTTTAAAAGAAAATTTCTATTTAACTCTATTAAGCAATTAAAGGAAAGTTTATTTCCCAGGCCATAATGTGCTGGACACAACAATGTTCTGCATGCCATCTTAATTACTAGCATTGCTTGAGATTAATGCAAGATTAATTTCACTGAATATAGGAGATTAATAGCATAGTATATAATGTCAGAAGTATTTCTATTATAAAAAAATACTGAAACTTGCAACATAGGCAGTGCAGTTTCTAAGATCTTTGCAGTTTCATGCCAAAAATTTGGAGAGGATATTAAAGAAATGTGACATGGGAAGAGAAAAGCAACCCATATGCAAGAGCAGAAGGGAAGAAATACAGAATCTCAAAAGAACTGCATCGGAATGAGGCCATGTGCATAATCTGAGACTCTAACATTCCCCTATTTCTGGAGATTAGAACTATGATAATCTGGAAAAAACTTTGTGCTAGCAAAAGTACCATTAGATACTCTTACCCAAGGGAGCATTACTGTAAGACCTAGCCAGATTTAGTATCATTCAGGACAGCACTTGAGATCAACACTGTTATTAGCATCATGATAACAGAAGGTTCTTCTGCTAGGATATACTGTTAAGAATGCAGATATTGTTATTCTTTGAGTGTATTACTCTCCCATTTTAAAATTTGTGCCTGATGTGCAAGGACCATTTTTGATGGCAGGAAACTTAAACTGCTGTTTTACATATAGTATCTGCTTTGTGTAAAAACACCTATTTATAACCTCAACTGTGTTTCTAATGACAGAACTATGTGCAGTTGGCTGCAAATGGCACTGCATTTTTAATTTCTCTTGACAGTATTTTAAAGGCTACATATGACATAAATCATCTGAGTTTGTATTTGAAGTATTTCATTTTCATCATGGCTTTTTACAGGAATAGATGACAATGTCACCAGTGTTAGTTTCTTCCTGGAAATTGTATTATTTAGTGTCTCTGGTTTGATGACCTTGTTTTTTACTGTAGTCAAATTATCATGATATTTAACAATTATCCCTGTTATAAGCTGTATCCAGATCAGGCACATATACTGAAACAGGATGTCACCTGTAAGGAGACATGTTGCTATTAAATTCAAAATTTATATAGAGTAGCTATATAGTATAGGAAAATGCATATCATTCAGAAGAGTGATTTATACTGATTTGAAGTACCAAACAGCTGCTTAGCTAAAAGCTTGACTCAAAGCCCTCTGAAACAAATGGAAAGATTTTCATTGATTTTACTTCTTTCTGGATCAGGTCCAAAAATGCAGATTTTTTTTAGCTGACAGAGAAAGCATTCATTAAACTGGATATTATTTTATCAGGAAAAGAAGATGCCCAATGGAAAAGAAACTTCTCAATATAGAAGAAATAAACACCACCCAAACAAAGACATTTCACTCAAGGTTTTTAAAAACATATGCCACGTAGAAAATAAAGTAAACTAATGTAATTATTTAATGCTGTAGTTTAAATTACTCATATGAAACATGTCAGAAAACAACAGTTTCACTTACAGAGTTCAGCATCCATGAGTTTTTACAACATTTCAAGGAAAAAAAGAGAGATCACTGAAACAACATAATTTCATGAAATATAAACCTCCTTTTACATGTTTTTTTTTCATAAATTGTTTCATTTATCATTAAAAGATATCTGCTCCATAATGGGACTGAAAATTAAAAACTTTTTATTACAAAAGGCAGATGAAAAGAATATATTAATTATAGCAGAAATATTAGAATTTTTAGTTTGCCCCTTTCCTCACATACTCAGAAGCACTTATACATAATTTGTCAAACACAAACTATATCCTAAAAGAAGCTATGAAAATTCTAGTCTTGCTTATACTTATATATTACTTGTTCAGTAAATTACTGATAGCAAAACTGAACAATTAAAAAGAAAAAAGTGTTTAGGACTTTTTTTATGAAAATAAATCTGTATACTTGTATTCCTTACTATTATTCAGAAGACATCACAGGTCTCCAGCCTTATGTCTATTTGGTCTTTGACTGGGCTGATATGTAAATTGGTCCAAGATCGTTGTCCTGTTGTGGTTCCATCCAGAATATAATCTTCCACATGAGGGTGTTTGAAGATTGAATGAACTGAATGTTAGCTTAGGTAGCAAAAACTTTCAATTTATGATATTCAGCTCCTGCTAAGAACAAATAAAGTGTGATTGTTAAGCTTCAGTTTGCCAAAAGCTGAACATTTTTTTTATAATAGTGTCACTTAAAATTAACATGTTGTTCTCTGAACAGCAGCCAGGTGCATATTCGTTCACTAAAACCTTTTTTTATGCTTTTATGCTTTTATAGTTGCCACAGTATAGAAAGGCACAGAAAAGTGGAACACTCTTCCTTGCCTTTGTCTCAATTATTCTCCTTTCAGCAAAGAAGAGGATGAGGAGTGAGCTCTGTGATATTGTCTCAGTACAGCTGTTTACAGAAATTCACCATCTTATATCCACCAATCACGAGAAAAACATTTATGCTTTATATTTGATAGCCTTTAGTGTGAATGCTAAATTTTTCAATCAGTCTGAACATTTGCACTTCTCTTGAGAATTATATGGATTAAAATAATATTAAAAATCATACATGTGAAAGCAAAATTTTTCTTTTTTTTCAAGTTCCAAGAAAAAATTACATGTGAAAAAGTTAGAATTCTGTTTGAAGCCAGACCCTCACTTTACTCCATCCCAGCAGCCATGGTAGTAATTTCTGACAGTTCCAGGATTCCTCAGAAACCTACATATTTTCAGACATAGTAATTTACTTGTTGAAAGGTTTTGAAATATGTTTGTTTTGTCAGAAAGAAATTTATTTGAAATAAATCAACTTGTGCATGGTAATAAAGTTATCTCCCAAGTATTGTTCTTTGTAATTAAAGATTTTTTCAGTGGGCAAGAGCACATCATGACACAGCATTTTCAGAAAGATGTTTGTCTTGCTTCTGTATGTTAGGTAAGCTTGTGTTTATCAGTATCATTTAAAGAAGTATAATCTGTAAGCTACTGACATAAAGCAGTATAAAAATGAAAATGCTTAAGAAAGGCACAGTAGTAACTTCTTTCTAATCCATTTTATGGAGTGAATTTATGCAGTGAGTGTGCTTTCTTTTTCTGGAGATTTTTGTAGGACACCACCCTCTTCTTTATTGAACACAGACTGCAATATGTAGACAAAATATTGCTTTAAAAAGTGACTGTAATTAAGCCATTGTGTGTGTGACAGAAAACATGGCCGATTGCTGTGTTGGAATGCATTATTAAATATGTTTGAAACTGATCCATTGAATCTGTCATAGGAAACATGGCCAACACCATGCATCTAGAATGTAGTATTAAACTATACTCCCTTACAAGTCGCACTATTATCCTAACTTTACAAACAAAAGCAAGTTTGAAGTGGCAGGTTAGGAAGTGGGTTTGCAGTATGTTAATTATTCATGATGTTATTACCCATATGAAGGGTCTTCTTCTCAGTGTAATGAGTGGAATAGGGATAAGCCATGCCATTTTTGTCTTAGGATAACAAGAGCAGGCTGGAGCAATTTTTAAAACAGTTTTAGCTTATCCCCTATATGTTTGTGTAGCATAACATTAAAAAAAAAATCTATCTATCTCTCTATCTCTCAAGAATGTAATCACAAAAAACAAGGAATCAAACCAGCCTTTTTGCCTTAACACTGTTTTCAAGGACAATAGTATCTGCAGTATCAGTCTGTACCTTTCTATCTCTAATGATGCACCAACTGCATTTCATTTAACTTCGGGAGGTGCAAAGTTTTTCCACAGTCTTGGTCTACATGCAAAGCACTTAAAGGTCAGTCTATTTTACTACAGACAGTCTAACAAAGCTTGGGCTTGTTAAAAAGCAGCATTATCCACAAAGCTCAGATGCAATCTTTTCAAACATCTGTCAGTGATCGGAGTGAAAGTTTTTGTCTCTCTCATTAGCTTGCTTTTTTCCAGGCCATCAAAATGATCAGAGACAAATGCTTGAGCAAACCAATTACTCTTGATTTATTCGATTTGTTGAAAACATTAAATTTTAGTTTGAAGTGTGATGCAAGTTTTAAAAGTAATTATTCATAATATTTTTAACTCTTTAGCAGCCTCCTCCAAATCTCCATTATTCCCAGTGGACAACAAACAAACAAGCAAACAAGGAAACAAACAAACCAAACCTTTTTAAAAAGTACAGTCTTTTTCTTGCTGTCGAAATTTCAATAATTTCAAATAGGAGAAAATTGAAAACCCACTCAGGGTTTATAAATCTTGGTATAAAGATGTATTTTGTTTTTCTTCTGTTAAAGTAAACCACTTCAAAATGCAGGATCTGATTCCATTGGGTTCTGTCAAGCAGTATGCAGAAGTAAATGTTAGCTAGAAGCAAGCCCCTGTACCCTTGTAGTATAAGGAGGTTTTATCCTTAAATACTTGTATAAAGTATTTAATGAAGATAGGAGAGTGGAGACATGCACCATAAATTGAATTAGAAGAAATCTTTCATTTTAAACAAAAATCATGAAATAAGGTGCTGCTTAATTCTCCTTCAGTTAGAATGTACCACCAGCTTCATGTACAACACAGCAGAATATTTTTCAATTCTTTCATTTATATTCCCTCTCCTGTTCTGAAGAGCACAGTGTTTAGAGCATAGAGTTTAGAGCACAATATACAATATTTTCTTATTTAATACATATTTGGTTGGACAGATTCCTAGAAGCAGACTAGGGAGAAAAGCCCATCAGTTACAAAATGCCACATATAATTTAACAAGTGGATACTTGTTTGGGATACTGGCTACTGGCCATTGAATATTGTGCATATTTGCATTTGGCACAGGGGCAGGAGGTAACAAACTGCAGAGCTCAAGACTGTGAGAATGGAGTTTAATATTTAATAGTTTCTAAATGGTCTAGAATTTGTTTACTTTTGGTGTAGCGAATTTAGTTTGTCTAGTGGGGTTCATCTGCTTTTACAGTTAAAGAATTAGTAAAAGGCTTTATGTCACTGTAGCTAGAATTAATTTCATAAGAACTGTGCAAATTTTACAGGATGTTCATGTACATGTATTTATGGTACCCTTTCTCCCTTCATTCTAAGGCAGGATTCCCAAAGCTAGAAGGAAATACTGTCCTGGCAAATTGCACATGGAAGTGAATAATTTTTTTATGAATTGTCAAACATAAAGAATCCATAATAGTATTCTAAAATAAATTTCATTTTTAAAAAGTAATCTATTTCTTGGGTATAATTTTTACACATGAAAGATCTATTTCAGGTTCTGAATTGTTTTCCTTCCACTTAGCATTATTTTATTTACAAAAGTAATTAACAGGAACTAGAGCAGGTGGGTTAACAGACTTTTTTACTTGGAGAAGCTATTATAAGATTATAATAAGACTTTTTAGTGATGATATTCATAAACTAAAATAAAAACAGATAATATATGATATGAAAAGTTTATAGAAGCACAGTCCAAGGGTAAGCTGTATAAATCACTTCCCATTTTGCCTCTCCTGAGAATTGTAGTCATCCTAATCCATCTGAATAATATTTATATCCTATCACAAAACTATATCTGACCACACAAACACAAGAATCAATGAGGAAATGTTCATTTCTTGATAGACAAATGTAATCTATGAAATCTTTGGAGTTTATCACAGTATTTTTCAGCTTTGTTAAAGGTAAAAGCAAATTTTGCATGTTCAGAAACATAATTTATGAAAAAAACCATGATTTATGAAAAAAAATTTGAAGAGCAGGTTTTGGACAATTTTACCTGATTAAACCATTTAAAATTATTTACAGAATATTTGCACATAAGCACTTTTTTTATTACATCCTGAATTTCCTAAAGTAATTTTCAGACTGCCTATACTTCTGCCAACTGTGCAATAAGCAGATACCACGAGCAGCTGCAGAAAAATCAGCTCCTGCAGTTGTAGCTTGGAACATTGAGCATATCATTTAACCTGATTCTCTGGCACACTTCTTTGCAAAGAACTTTACACAGACTTGCTAAATGCATTGCAGAAAGAATTATGATTTTTATGTGCATATATATATGCAAGTAACGCTACTGGGGTTTTTATCTTGTTATACTGCATGTGCCAAATTACACTGCAGTAATTCCAGTTACACTGGTGAGTTCAATAGAGGCAATCCAGATTTACAATGGGATGACTGATTGGAATCTGTGTAATGAATCCTTTCCTGAAAAGCTCTAAGTTTGAGGCAAGATTCAATACTAACTTCTATTGAGATAGAAACTGAGAAAATATGATAAACACTACCTTCATCTCATCCTGTATGTAGACCAACCACACAATAGTTTCCTCCAGAAGATTACTTTTTACAAACAATATTCTTGAACTATATTAAATTCCTCTGTAATTCTCTATTATTTATGTGAATTATCTCTCACTGATGGAGAAAAAGGAAGACTACAATTTTCTATTGCTAATGTGCCTCATATCCATAAGCACATAAAAAGACAACATTTCTAGTAGGGAATGGATTTTGGTAGCCCTCCTCCTATGTGTACCATTATGTACAAAATTTTAGTAGCCCTCCTCCTATGTGCAGCATTATGTACAAGATTTTGGTAGCCCTCCTCCTATGTGTACCATTATGTACAAAATTTTAGTAGCCCTCCTCCTATGTGCAGCATTATGTACAAGATTTTGGTAGCCCTCCTCCTATGTGTACCATTATGTACAAAATTTTAGTAGCCCTCCTCCTATGTGCAGCATTATGTACAAGATTTTGGTAGCCCTCCTCCTATGTGTACCATTATGTACAAAATTTTAGTAGCCCTCCTCCTATGTGCAGCATTATGTACAAGATTTTGGTAGCCCTCCTCCTATGTGTACCATTATGTACAAAATTTTAGTAGCCCTCCTCCTATGTGCAGCATTATGTACAAGATTTTGGTAGCCCTCCTCCTATGTGTACCATTATGTACAAAATTTTAGTAGCCCTCCTCCTATGTGCAGCATTATGTACAAGATTTTGGTAGCCCTCCTCCTATGTGTACCATTATGTACAAAATTTTAGTAGCCCTCCTCCTATGTGCAGCATTATGTACAAGATTTTGGTAGCCCTCCTCCTATGTGTACCATTACGTACAAATACAACATAAACAGAACAGAACAAATTTTTCTTCATGAACTTGAAAGACATTTCAAGAAATTAAAACCATGTTTTAAAATCTAATGGTATCTAGAAAATGTAATTAATTACGAATTCATATTGATTTATGTTACTTAATATTCATGATAAGTCTTTT
>VWYP01025881.1:0-14112 GCA_013400435.1 Pycnonotus jocosus | reverse complement strand
TGTTTTGTTTTGTTTTGTTTTGTTTTGTTTTGTTTTTCTTTTTTTTTTTCTGATTCTGCCCCAGGCGATTTTCTTTAACAAAACCTCGTCCCAATTCGCCTTTGGGACCGTGATTACCACACCCATGGGTGAAAAGCACGGGGCAAATCTCTGATCGGGAGGGAACAATTAAAGAATTGGGAGTAATGTTCATGCAAAAGGACGTTTAAATGAGCACGGAGCAGCAGAGCTCTGGAGAGGGGGGATCGGTAATTGAAGCGAAGCTCTAAGTGCATCTCTTGAGCTAATTGCCATCCCAGAGATTGTAAAAAACAGAGGGAGAGAGACAGAAAAGGACTGCAGGGCAAATTACAACTTTGGAGCGGGGATGGACTGAAGTTGGAGGATGCATGTGAGAGTTATGCAGGGAATTTGCGAAGGGTTGGGCGGTGTTTTATGGAACTTTTGCCCTTCAGTTTTAAATATGTCCTTGGCCGGGTAAGGGGGATGGGGAGTGCAGGCGCTGGGAGCTTTCTCTTTTTGGGGAGAGGACACTCGATTTGATGTGAGACAGAAGAAATACAGGAGCTATCACAGGAATATCTTGAATTGAGCCATCATTTCCTCACTCACAGCCATCCTGATGCCTCAATGTGAAGACCAAAGCCAAGCCCCCAGTCCCAGGTACGATATTCCAGCTGTGCCTGGAGAATCCCCCCTTTGCCCAGGGCACTGTCCCCAGGCAGGAGCAGGAGCCCAGAGCTGCCAGAGCAGTGCCAACCTGGCAAAACCTCACTAAAACCATCACAGATAATCCCAGCTGGCTTAATTAGCACCAGCTCATTTCTCAAGGAGGTGCATTAGTACCCAATGTAGATGGGGATGCTTTATCAATATGCCCAGTAAATTGTCCAGTTAAAATCTAATCATAAACCTGTATTGGCTGAAATTCCAGAGATTCACATTTTTAACCCAACCCATTTGCTTGCTGTCCCACTTTGTTATCTTTTCTCACAAAGAGATTGAAGCATTTTGGAAAAGAAAGCAGTTTGATTTTTTTTTCTCTAAAAGTATTTTCAGCACCCAATACATTCAAAATCTGGGATATTATATGTTTATATACCCCTTCAGCATGGAACAAACACATATTAAACCAGGATTTTAGTTGTACTTTGCTATTGTTATCACCAAAATACGGATAATTTTCCTTTTGTGAAGCTCAGTAGCATCTGTGGATGAAAAGGGCACATGGGATGTCAGTAGTAAATTTATTTTTTCCTTCAGATGAAGGGATTGTGGTAAAGGAAGTTCCATGAATGACACTCAGGGAGCATTTCCAGGCTGGGCAGTCAGCTCTGGAAGCAGCAGGAAGGTGCCAGGCTGTGGGTGAAGAGAAACCCAGCACAAAGGAAACACATCTGGGCTTGGTGCCTCCCCTCCAGTGCACCCCCGGGAGGGGATCAATAACCAATCCTGCAATGAATTAACTCCACTCACATTGGTGGAGAAACAGCCTCTGCTGGGGGAAAGCAAAGCCAACCCCAAAGCCAACCCCCAAGGCAATCCCAAAGGCAAACCCAAGGCCAATCCCAAAGGCAACCCCAAAGGCAACCCCAAACCAACCCCAAAGACAACCCCAAAGCCAACCCCAAAGGCAACCCCAAAGGCAGCCCCAAAACCAACCCCAAACCAACCCCAAAGCCAACCCCAAAGGCAGGGGAGCGCTCAGGGCTCTGTTCCCCCATTTGTGCTGCCCTGGGGGTGAGCTGAGAGCTCTCCCTGTCCTGGCTCACCCCAAACTCTCCCCTCCCCTGCCGGGGTCTCCCCTCAGAGGTGATTTGCTGGGATCAGGGCAGATTGTACAATCAGCAATAATTTATCAGACGCTTTGGGGTACCCCCCTATCCAGACAATCGGTTATCATCCACTTGAAGAGGCTGATCCCGCAGGACAAATGTGCCATAATCTCCCCCAAAGTTAATGTTCCCTCTTTGGGATGCCCAGCAGCCCCAGCTGTGCCTGTGGCTGGGGCCACACGGTCTGGGGGAGCTGTTTGCTTTAACCCAGCAGCATCCTCCCATCGGGCCGGGGCTGTTTCCCAATTTTGGGGATGGTGTGGGGAGGGGATTGGGAGCCGATGATAACGGGATGGAGGAGATTAGGCAGCTAAGCCATCCATTTTAGTTCCAGTGATCAAATTTCACAGTCGTTATCTGAGGCACTGCCCAGCTAACTCTTGGAGTGAGGAGAAAATGAGGGGGTGAAGTAGAACCAATAACTTAATGCCTGCTGATCACCGGCACAAAATCGCCATCTCCCCAAAGGTGCCGGCTCTTTGTGATCTCAGAGATGTTTGTTCTTGCTGCCTGCAGAATTGCTGATGGCAAAAAGCTCTGCCCTCACTTGTGATTGCAGAAAGCATCAGGCAGAGCTGGGGTTTGGCAGATCCCTGCAGATCCCAGTTCTGCTCCCAGGCAAACAAAACGCTCCAGGTTTGAATAGAAAACGCTCCGCTGGACCATTAGGTGGAAATTTCTTATCGAGGAGAGTTAAAAACCAGCTCGGAAGAATTAAAAGTCAGCGCTGCCCAGACGTTTTACAAGGAACTGTAAAAGCTTAATGCTATGGGTGCAAAATGCTACGAAATACAATTAAATGTTATTAAGTTTTTTTATGGTAAGTGGGAACTTTTCCTTACAAATAGTTTTTAACTAGCAGCTTGACTTGTTTATCCTCAAAAAGAAAGCTCCTTACATGTCGTATTTAGAACTGAAAATGCAGTGTTATACATATTAACATTCTTTGAAAGCTCCCAAGAGTTTTCCAGACCTCCCATAGGTACCCTGAGGGGAAAATCAAAACCACATATGGGGAAGTGTGGGGGTGAGAGGAGAAAGAAAAGTTAGTTCCACGTGGATTTTAATGCATCTGATCTCAGGAGGCATTAAACAAACAACAAAAAAAGTGCATTTTACAAGGTGAACACTGCATAGATTTGAGACTTTTATATCAGAAGGAGCTCAGTTAATCCGATTCCAATTGACTGACAAAACATCCCCACCTTTCAAAAACCAGAAGCCACTGCCATAGCAACAAAACATAAATAACTGTACACAGCAAAGCCCACCGTAACAAAAGCTAATGATGTGCATTGTTAAAAATGGAAAAGATTTTAGCTGAGCTCCCCAAAGCCTCCGAGGTGCTCACAGCAGTGTTTCTGTCCCAGGAAAGGCTCGAGGTCACTTTTAAATACAGATGGTGATTTGATCTTTGTTGTTATTTTATTCTAATGATTACATGCTCTATAAACAGAACTAGACAAGTCACGTTTCTTGTGAACTGCTGCGGTAATAAACAGGTTATTTGAATTAACCCTGCAGGACTGGCTGCAGGGAGCTGGAATGGGATGGGAAGGTGGGGAGGGAAGGGCAGAATTGGGTGACAAAACCACCAAAACTCCACCACGTCCCTGTGCCTTGGCTGAGCACAGAACCTCGCTCATGTGCAGTGCCAGAGCCCACAGAGGTGGCAATAATGGCATTTCCCAAGGATTTCCATGGGCACTGGCATCGTGTGTGCCCAGCTGGGTGCTGCCAGGGTTGCCATTGGTGTTTGTAACCCGGAATTCTCTTTTCTGTTTGCACGTGGAGAGAGGGGTGTGTGACCTGGAGCTCTTTTGGTCAGTTTGCCACAGAGGGTAAATGAGGCATCCCTGTATCCCAGTGCCCTCAGCTGCCACCCCAAATGAACACAGAGATCTTCAATTTAAGTCAAGAAGTTTAATGCATATTTAAACACATTAAAGCCTAATTTTCAAACGAGATTAGGATAACTAATTCACATGATTTTGCACTAAAGAAACCTCACAAACCAAACCCATGAGAGCAGTAATTTCTGCCCAGTTTGTTTAAAAGGGGTGACAACAGTCTGGGCTCCAGGGCTGCAGAAATGGGCAGGAGGTGCCTTCTGCAGGGACCTTGAGGCATTTTTTCCAGAGACTTTCACCCACAGAGTGCCAGGCCAGGGATGTGACCATGAATGTGCTGCTGCCCAGGCACCTGCTCAGCAGGACATGACTGAGACCTTCCTCACCTCCCTGCAGAAGGAATCTCTGGGGCAGGAATGTTTTCTTATCGAGGGCAGCAGCAGCTTTCAGACAGGCAGCCTCCTGACTGCTGCATCAGATAAAGCAGCCCTGGAATTTATATGGTCCCCATCGGGGAGAAGCTGGATTTGATGTGTCACAAGAGTGCTCTGGCCTTGGGAAACCCTGAAACGAGAACATTTCCCTGCACTGAGGGGGAAACTGAGGCAAAGGGAGCAGAGAGGTTGCTCCAGGTTGCCCAGGAAGTTTCCAGCTGAGAGAGGACTTGTCCAAGGGCTGTGAGTCTTTTCCCTCTGCTCTTCCCTTTCTCCATGGGCACTGAGGGGCTCTCAGCAGTGCTGGTGCCTGTGCAGAGCACAGGGGGTGTCACAGCTGGAGGACAGGGGGTGACAGAGGTCTGCAAGGGGCCACACCTGCCCCTCTGATGGCCTGCAGAGAACCTGTGCTGGTTCCTGTGCCACAGGGAATAAATCATGGAGTTCAGCAGACCTTGGGCTGGATTGTTCCTGCTCTGGTGGCTGCAGTGCAGAGTGAGGCTGGCCAGGAGCTCAGAACTCTCCAGGACCTCTCAGAACTGTGCAGAACCTCTCAGAATTGTCCTGAACCTCTCAGAACTGTCCAGAACGTCTCCTCAGGAAGTTTGGGTNAGAACCTCTCAGAATTGTCCTGAACCTCTCAGAACTGTCCAGAACGTCTCAGAACTCTCCAGAACCTCTCAGAACTGTGCAGGACATCTCAGAACTGTTCAGAGCGTCTCAGAACTGTCCAGCTCCGCTCCCCAGGAAGTTTGGGATCTCAAGGGTCAGTAAAGGCACCAGGGGTGTGTCCTGCTCAAGGATCCACCTTGGGCAGGACAAGACCCTGACCAGGGCTACACCCAAGGTGGACCCAAAATGGACCCAAAATGGACAAAAAATAGTCAAAAAATGGACCCAAAATGGTCACAAAATGGACAAACAATCACAAGGTCTCACACTTTGATAAGTTTTGGTCCATTTGCATCTCGGGGTTGGATTTGTTTTGTGTCCGTGCTGTGTGCAGAGCTGAGTGAGCCTGACTGTGAGCTCACAGCTGCACCCCTGGGCAGCACAGAACATGAAAATATGAAAGATAAAACCTCAATCATCGGTGTCCCCAGGGCCAGGAGGTTCCTGTCCCTTGCCCTGCCTGCCCACAATAACGGCCCCAGGAGCAGCTGAGCCTGAGAAGGGCGAGGAACCCCTCGAGTTCACCCCGGAGCTCTGTGCTCACAGCCAGATCTTATCTGCCCTCGGCAAAACCCATTTTTGTGCGAGAGAGGAAGAGATAAGAGAATATGAAAAACATCAGATGTGTGTTTGCACCGCTCACGTTCGGATGTACAGAGCTGGAAAGTGTTACTGGGCACTTTCTGAAGAGAGATCACAAAAGATATTGCCAGCCTGATCCAAGTTTAACAGCCTTGCTCAGGCAGCTGTTAGAAGTTGATAGATGGCTCTGATGAAGTTAAAATTATTTAGATTCTAACGAAAAAATTGCCAAGAAGCAATTGCTTCTTAATAAGCAAAAGGGGCTCTTGAGTAAATGTAATTGTTGGTTTTTAATAGCCAAAGTGCATCCATGCAGAGAGTGAGAACACACGTGTGATATGGATTAGATCATCACCTGGATGCTGTAAATCCAGAGAGAAACCCTCACCCTACATCCGTAATCTCCGCTTTATTTATTTATTGTCAGACAAATATCATGTTGATGTGATTTAAAAACCCCGGGACACTCCCCCTGAAAACTTATGAATCCTGTCTTTGTTCCAGGTGACTGTAACACTTCGGAATGAGCCGAACCATTTGGTGTGTGCGTGCCAGAGTGGCGAATGAATTTTATTACAGCCACAAAACAGATTTTCGGGAGTCGCTGAGTGACTGCGAGCAGATGAAAGGGAACCAGCTGAGATCTGTGCGCTGCAAATTGTTTCCCCGTGATTAAACTATTTCATCCTCCGGGCTAACATCTCTGTACTTGTTTGGCAACAAGTGATAATGTCGGTGATAAAAGCCCCTCCTGGATGAGCAGGGAAGGATGAGAACAGTTATTTGTGGTTAGCAATCACTCCTTTTACAGTTATTTTGTAAAGTACAATGAAATATGATTAATTTAAATCATCATCATCATCATAATAAAGGTGCTCACATTGTCCTACTGCAGCTTTGCAGAAGCTGGTGATGAGTTTCTAGAGTTCTGCCTAGCAAAAATGCTGAGAGCATTCTCTTGGTGTTTAAAAAGTACACTGTGTGGCTGTGTTCCAGTTTGGTTAATTATTTTTGCTTCCATAATAATTTTTTGGGGGTTTAATTAGAAATAATTAATGCAGATTATTTCTTTGTACTCACAGCAAAACATACAGCCAGCTACTAAACTTATAACCGACTCTACAGAGGGAGAGAAATATTACTTATTGCCCAGGGTAAAAATTAATTAATGTGTTGAACAAATGTCGTTCATTGCTTTGCTTATCCGTTGTAAAATTTAATTTTATTTTCTTTTCAGTGCTACATTTTGGACAGAGCACTGCAAACCTGCGGGCCTGTTTTTCCCAGGTGAGTCCAGCCCAAAGCTGTGCACTCATGTTTTGCTCAGGTCGGTGGGAATTCAAAGCATTCTGTAACTTTGCAAATCAAATCGCAGTTGCAGGTGCTGTCACAGCCTGAATTTTGACCAGTACTTAAAAATATGGCTTGAGCCACGTTTAAAGCATTCCTGAATAAAGGCTTAATTATCAATTCAAATGCTGGTTTCCAGCCACCCAAATTTACAGTTCAGCCTTCATTTGCATGCGTGTGAAAACTTTGAAATCGCCAGTTTCAAGAAGCACAGATAAGCACAATGAAAGAGATTTTTTTTTTTTTTTTTGGAGGAGGCATTTAAAATCAGATAGAGATTTTAAAAAAAGAGAAATAACCACGGGAAGCTGATAGCAAGGGAGAATCAGTGCTCCAGGAATCTGAGCAGCTGGACTCCCAAATGCTGCTGGACATAAACCCCCCCCCTCATCCCAGCATCCCTGGGGGGGTGTGAGGCTCCTGGGAAGCTGCTGCCTCCTTTCTGTGCAGCCTATTCAAGAGCAGAACTTCTGCTCCTAAATGGTTTTTCAAATACAGTTCATTTTCATGGCATGATCTCTAATGAAAAGTGCCTGCTGCGTGCAGTACAAACCATTTGGTGCCCCAGTGTCAGGGGAGGAAAAGAACAACATTCAGTGAAGCTGAAGGTTTTTATTATCACGTCGTAAATGAACAAATGGCATCTGTCAATACAAAGGGACTCATAGGGGGTACAGAAAGGAAGCTCGGTTATTACACTCAGGGTGTGCTGCTGAAGTGACAAACTGGAGTTTTATTAACATGCCAGTTATAGATCTCCTCTTCCTCCCCCCAGCCCTTCCCTTTTACCTCCCTCAATTTGGTCAGGACTGCTGTAAAACGAGCTCTGCTCAGACACTGCTCCTGCTGGAAGCTGCAATCATCACTAGGAGCAATTAAACCCCTCATATTCGGAATTAAAACCTGGCCCCGCATCCAGCCCCTCTTTGGGGAGCGTCAGGGACTCTCCCGATCCCATCAGAGTTTTCTATTCTATTTCTATTCTATTTCTATTCTATTTCTATTCTCTTTCTATTCTATTTCTATTCTGTTCTCTCTCACTGCTCTGATAAATGACAGAGGTGTTTATGAGCTCCAGGAAATGTTTATACCCAGGGTATCCAACCCAGGGATGGGTTTGCTCCCGGCACAGAGGAGCTGGAGCTGCAGAGGGAGCCTCAGGGGGTGGCAGGGATTTTTATTTTTTTTTTTTTTACTGGAAGGTATTAAGGTTTTCCTCATAAAAGGGGTTAGTGGCCTGCAGCAGGTGTGGCTGCAAGCTGGCAAACAGCAGCCAGGGAGGGAAGGGGGGCAGCCCTGGGGACCCTGCTCCCTGCCTGCAGAAGGAAATGGGGCTGGAAGTGCCCCCTGTGCCCTGCTGGGACAGACCCTGCTGCAGGGTCACAGCACCAGCAGCTCTGGGCCCTGCAAAGGGGGAAACCTGGGGCTTCCCTTTGGGATAAATTGTACAATTAGAGCTACAGCAGAGTGAAAAGAGCTTAGCAGGCCAGAGCCAAATCACACTGGCAGCCGTGCAAATGCAGGACAGGGAGCATTTTTAATGGGAACAGGAAAATACCACAATCACTGATGTGCTCCCCCAGCTTCTTCAAGTGCAGGGACCAGGCTGCATTTATGGCCAGCGAGCAGCAGAGCTGCAGTTAAAGGGAGGCATGAAAGGAAACTCCTCTCAGGTGTGATGGTAACCAGCAATTTCAGCGAGAATTCCTTTACAAACTGCCCAGGGCACCAAGGCAAGCTGGCACTGCTGCTGGGCTAAAGCCAAGCAGGACTTTCACACCATCCCTAAAAAGGAAAGATTCCACTCAAAGAAGCCAAAAGACCAAACAGTGAAGTCAGGAAATTCAGATGGTGCACAAACAGGTCTAGATCAATTCCCAGCTCAGACTGACCTTGTAAATTCAAGGCTGGCTGGTGCCTGGCAGTGCTGGGATGGTTGTGCCCATCCTGGACTGGCCTGGAGGATCTCCCTCTCCAAAGGATCATCTTTAGCTCCACTTTCTAACACCAGCAGGTTCCCCCAGGTTTTCAGGGAACATTACAGCTCCCAAAGGATGTGTTGTCCTGCTGGGGATGATGCAGCCCCTGTTGCACCTCTGGCACTGAATTACAGCCCTGAGTGCTGGAACAAACCTGTCACAGGTGGAAATTGTGCAGACACTGAGCACACTTCTCATATTTGTCACCTTCACCTCCCCATCCCACCTTGCTCTGACATTATTAACAAAAACGTGTCATGAAAGGGGAAGCGCATCTCTCAGATAGGNTTGTCCTGCTGGGGATGATGCAGCAGCAGCCCCTGGTGCACCTCTGGCAGTGAATTACAGCCCTGAGTGTTGGAACAAACCTGTCACAGGTGGAAATTGTGCAGACACTGAGCACACTTCTCATATTTGTCACCTTCACCTCCCCATCCCACCTTGCTCTGACATTATTAACAAAAACGTGTCATGAAAGGGGAAGCGCATCTCTCAGATAGGCTGTGATGTTGAAGAAAAAAAAACCAAAACCAACTCAACTGCTGGGAGAATTCTTACAGAAAGAGCAGCTCTTGGCCAAGCAGTGGAATTAATGAAGGTTTCCCGTGTACTTTGCAGTTAGATGCTTCACAGTCCAATAAAGACCGAACATATTAGAGCCCTTCCTGCAATCTGGAAATAAAAATAAAAATAAAATAAAAATAAAGTAAAAATAAAAATAAAAATAAAAATGATATCCAGCACTTCTCATGAAATGAATCTGCCTCCCCCCAAATTCAGGTCAGACCAGGCAACAAACTCGATCTGCAAAGAGGGGCAGACCCCACATTGTCACACGGATCTCCTCTCCTGCATAAATCAGGACAAGAGTTGTTTAAATTAAACAACTTGTAATTTAAAAATATTTTATACCCTGAGAACTAGAGGCTGTGCTAAGAGCCCTGCCTGCTCCTGAAGGTGCCACAACGTGACCAAAATTCTCCTTTTGCTGGCGGTGCTGCCCTTGCTCCTCCAGTGGCTGCGGATGGTTAATGAGTTAATTATTGTGAATGAGATCCCGGTCACGTAAAACTTGCCTGTTTTCTCTCTTAATGGAGATTTATACACAACATGCCAAAGCTCCTTTTGTAGCTGCTCCGCATGTGACACCATCACATGAGCAGTTGAAGCACAAAACTCTCCCCCCCCCTAAATTGTCATGTACAAACAAAGGAAAAATCCATTCCGTTCAGAAGGGGGAAAAGCTTCAGCTGAGGGGTTTGGGGGGGGTTATTATAACGAGAAAGTGATTTTTGGTTTTTTTTTTGAATCGGCAAAGGGGTTTTTATGAAAGAAAGCTCAGACAACACCATCCTTACCTAAGGACCCTAAAATAAAGAGGGGGAGATCGTGCAAAGGAGTTATAAACCACATAAATTACTGAGCACAGTGACCCACGGTGCAGTGTAGGGACTACAAAAGGGATATAAAATGTATGGAACTTTTTTCCCCCTTTTAGCTCCTGCGGTGGTAAATTGTCTCGTCCTGCTGATACATTGCTGTTTGTCATGAGTGATCTAGAAATGAAAGGAACCACCACAAAAACGAATCGCTGAAACATTTCACACCTCATCATCAACCCCACGTTCAGAACCCTTTTGTTGTGCTCTACCCATAATCAGGAGGGGGAGAATCAGCCCAAATATCTTTTTTTTATGAGAGGCACTAAAAGTTCTGCTGGCCCCGGATCGATCTCTAGGATGGATTTCTGAAATCTGTAATCGTTTTAAGAAGCAAAACCAGATTTAAGAAGCAAAATACGGATTTATTGCTGCTATCACTCGACATCCTTTCAACAGTTTTCACCCACCGAACTTCACAAACTATTCCAAAAGAGGGAAAACACTCTCTTGCAATGAATATAACTGAACCTTTATTGTATTTTTTTTTTTTTTAACACGAGAAAATTGAAGCACCCAGATAATTTCTGCATTTTCCAGCACAGCTAAGGGTACGATGGGAATCCTCCCTCTCCTCTTTGCATCTGA
Source organism: Pycnonotus jocosus (assembly GCA_013400435.1). Taxonomy (NCBI): domain Eukaryota; kingdom Metazoa; phylum Chordata; class Aves; order Passeriformes; family Pycnonotidae; genus Pycnonotus; species Pycnonotus jocosus. The sequence goes on along the minus strand of VWYP01025881.1, from coordinate 3,383 downwards.
TTAATGGTTTATTTGGCCAGCTGCTGTTTAAGGATCTTCTCTTTTGCCCTTCAGGGGCAGCACTGTTGGTTTTTTGGGACGAGCTCGTTGTGCTCAGAGCAGATCAGATCAGCCCCAGAAGCCAGACTGGCCATGTTCAGAGTAAGAAATTTCCACAGTGGAATTACAGTTCAGGTTCACAATCAGAGAAATGGAGCTGTCCTAAATCTCTCCAAAAGCCTCCTGGTGTTGCACTAAAATTGTGAACACTCATGTGCCAGCAGGGATGAGCCCAGGACTGTCACTGGCAGGGACAGGAGGGCTTTGGGCATCCAGGAGAGGAGGTGGCACTCCAGGGCATCCCCTGGTTCTACCAGGGCCACTTGGAGCCCTCAGGTTTTCTCCTCCTTCACAGAGATTCATGTCCTGAACTGAACAAATCAGCAAACAAAGCGACCCTGGTGTGTTTTTTGTTGAAATTTGAGAGGTTTTTCCCCCTCAGTCTTTTCCTCCCTGCTCCCACCAGAGCTGTGCTGGCACACAGAGGTGCCAGTGGCTCAGCCCAGCATTATTATATTCATTTTATGGAACTAAAAAGTGATTACAGGCACCTTGACATAAATTCCTGTGCTGGACAGAAACCTCTCATGCTCAGGAGCAATGTAGCTCCTTCTCCTTCAAACAGCCTCATTTCTCCAAAAGGAAAAACTCCTGTTTGCACCAAATTTGAGGAAATTTTCCATAAATATCTCTTACCCTGCCCTTCCAGCCATAAACCACCGCATTCCTGTAAGATTTATGGGAGATGGTTGGAGTGAGAAGCCAATGTCTCTGCAGATGACTGAGTGACCTCCCACCCATGATCGTGACCCCAAACCAGAGGAGCCTTTGGGAGGAATATTTGGGATGGAGTTAGGAAATGGCAGTGGAATTGAAGCAGCCTTGGTGGGGCTGCTCAGCACTCTGGGAGGACAAGACCATGGCTGGGAAACCTCTGTCCACTGCTTTGTCCTCTGCACTGAACTCAGCAGTGGATTTTTGTCGTGCAAGACAAGACATGAGGAACTCCTCAGGCTGCAGTGGTAATAATAATAAAAAAAAGAGTAATTAAAAATATATATATATTTCACATCAAGAAAATTGCTTTCATCAGGTCTATAAAGCAGCTGGAAATTGAAGGATTTGAAGTGGTTTTTTGATTTTTTTAAAAAAATTGGTTTACAGCGTCTGTCCATATTTCTGAATGGAGAACACTGTGCATCCAAGGGTTTGTCTTCCAATCTCACAAAAGGTACCCAGACTTTCAATAATGCCTGAGTTAGGGACATTCACAGGATGAAAAAGGAGGAGATAGGAACACCAAAACCATGAGGAACTGTGTGTGGAGACCATGAGTGGTGACACTTCCAGGTTCTCAAGAGCTGCTGAGCCAAAGGTCTCAAACACAAGCGGAGTTTGTGTGATCCCCACCAAGCAGAGCAGGTTCTGCTCAGGGGTTTAGGGTTCAAGGTTTTAGGGTTCAGGGGTTTAGGGTGCAGGGGTTTAGGGTTCAGGGTTTTAGAGTGCAGGGTTTTAGGGTTCAGGGTTTTAGAGTGCAGGGTTTTAGGGTTCAGGGGTTTAGGGTTCAGGGTTTTAGGGTTCAGGAGTTTAGGGTGCAGGGTTTTAGGGTTCATAGGTTTAGGGTTCAGGGGTTTTAGGGTGCAGGGTTTTAGGGTGCAGGGTTTTAGGGCAACTGTGGGGTGGCACCCAGGGGCTGGAGGGCTAAACAGCCTCTCCATTCCAAACAATGGCATTAACTGGGCAAAAAAATAAAAACCTGCAAGAATCTCAGAGACCGATTTCATCAAGGGATTGACTTGGGCAAGGGCTCTCAGCTGAAGCCACAATGAGCTCACAGACTCTCACTAATTAACCTAATTTACAAAGTGGAGCTCAGCCAGGGCCCTGGGCAGCGAGAGCAGTTTGCATCATTTGAATCTGGAATAAATAAATTTCAAACCGTGCAGAGGGGAGGGATGTGCACAGACCTCAGAGACACCCACACTCCTGACCCCCCCAGGCCTATTTCTTGCTCTTTTAAGTTTATTTTTATTTTCACTAAGTGCTGCAGTTCAGATTCACCTTCCCTGTTATTGCCTCAAATAGGCTGAAATTCCAGATTTTCTCTTTTTTGCACGTTTTAAACAAGGTGGGGAGGGGGGGACCCAGTGATTTATCACAACCAGCAATAAGATACAGCCACAGTGCAAGGTCTGCTGAGACATTTTAGTCATATGACCTTCATCTTTGCAAGGATCTATTGTTACATTCCATTTATTTTTGTCAATATTGACATCTGACCATGGACACAAAATGATCTTTTTTTTTTTCTTTTTTTCCCCCTGCCTATACTCTCCTGTCCAACTTTGCATTAAGAAAGCAATTCAAAAGCCTAATGCATGGAAAGTGAATCTTTTGTATTCACTATAATGCCCAATTTTTCCTTTGGAGTTACCAAAGCTGTCCAAACAAGAGCTAGATTTTCCTTTTCAGGAGAGAATAATGGAAACTTTAAATGAAATCAGAAGGTTACTTGACCTGTTAGAAACTCCGAGGTAAAACTGATGTGAAATTATAATGTGGAGCCATGTGAGGCTGTTATATAAAACATAGGAGGGCATTATGCAATCTCATATTTTCAACAGAGCTAAAGATGAAAAGAGCTCAGAAACTTGCAGTGATTAAGGCAGCTGCTAAACCATCCTGTGCTCTGTTGTAGCCAGGATAGGAACTCGAATATGAATTTATTTCAATTAATCACAGCTAAAGATTGATTAGAAATAATCAAATAATCTGCCAAAAGGGCCTTTCAAAGGATGAGGGGAAATCTTGCTGCTTGCAGCTGAATTTTCCCTGCTCATCTCCCTGAATTTCCCTGGTACCTCTGCAACATTTCCAGCAGATTCCCACTCTTACAGTCCCGAGCCTCAGCAGCATTTTTACATTTCAGCTCCTGAAATGAGCTGTGATTTCAGATATTCAGAGGCACTGGAGAGCTCTCAGAAAGCAGAGATTCCACCCAAAAGGGTACAAACCCTCCTTGGGAATGTCTTCCCAGCCTTTGATGGGAGAGGGCAGGGAAACAGAGGAGGGAAAAGTTGATTTTCATGCACTTCAGCAGATCTAACCCAGGGCTGTCCCACTGAAGAGAGAGGAAGATGGGATTTTTTGCTTAAAAAAGAAAAAAAAAATCCTTTATCCTTTAGTTTTCAAGAGAAAGCAGAATATTTTATGAAGACGGTGGTGGGTGACATGTGAATATTTTGCCACAGAGTCATTGTAAGCTCAAGGATTTCCCAGCATTATCCAAATGGGATCACGGGTCTGCCTTTCCCTGGGAATTTTTTGTTTTACATTACAGACAA
>VWYP01025877.1:167467-192213 GCA_013400435.1 Pycnonotus jocosus | reverse complement strand
GGCCTTGGGCCCCGCGGAGCCTCCCCGCGATCTTCCGGGCCCTTCCCCCTTCCCCGTCCCGGCCTCCCCAGTGAGGCCTCCGGGAAATGGGCTCAGTGAATAATTTTTGAAACTGACGATTCTGGTAAAAGATCAGCTGACACTGATGGATGTAAATAGGATGCAGGAAAACGAAAGGATTCTGTTAGGCTCATCCCTCCTCTTCCCCCAGCTTCCTTCCTCTGTTTACTCTGTGATTTAAACAAAATAAGCCTATTTGAAGTTAGAAAATTGCCTTTTTCAAGGAGCTGGTAGCNCGCCGGCCAATCAGATGCGCGCCCGCAGGGAAGCGCGGGCCCCGCCCTGGGAACCCGCAGCTCTGGATCCGTACAACGCACTGAGATCCATGATCCTAAAACCGAAACAAAACTGCACCGAGTACTCGGTTTAATGTACAAAATCTCCTGTTCCTATGTGGCTGCAAATCTGGTTGTCAAAATGGTTAAGGTCTAAACCGTACCTTAAGCTTTTGGCAATCCGAAGTAAAATCCTATTTAAAAAGAATATTCCTACAGCTGACTTGCAGAATTTTAGCTTTACAATGCCTCAATCATGTCCTTATGAGCACTTTACCAATGTAAAACTACTTTTCTTTTCTATTAACTTATTTTAATACATTTTTTGAGTTGAGAACTATTCCCACTTAATGGAAAAGGTCAGCTATAAATCATTTTGTTAATATATTTCACTCAGAAAGCTGGATTCTACAAGCAGCATACTATTTTTTACCATAAATTAAAGAATACAGGAAAAACTAAATCTTTTCTTCCAGCACTTGTCTAAACTTATCTTTTACCTTTTTTCAGAAGCTTCTTCACTTTCACATAGTTCCCTTCCCTGACATACTCATGCAGGTCAGCTTCCAGGGAGTCTCCTTTTATACTTCCAAGCTTGACTGGGCATGGAAATGGGGGAAGAATGGGATAAGCCATCTTCCTTCCTGAGCAGAACTGGGAAAAGGTAGGAAAGATCATCAAGCTGCAAAGCACCTCAGCATGAAGAACTTATTTCTGACTTCAGAACCTGCAGTAGCCTAAAGTTATGTCTGCTTCCTGCAGAAATATCCAGAGATGGAAGGGGAAAACAGCCCCCTGCCCTCCCTAACAGTGCCCTCTCGGCCCGGCCGGTGCCGGGAGCACAGCAAGAACAGGCGAGGGGACAACCAGGAGATCACAGCACCTGCCAGGAGCAGCGGTCTCTCGGCGGGCACACAGGCGGGACACATCCAGCGGCATTCCCGGGAAGGGTATTCCCGCTCCAGCCCTTTCCCGGAGCCCAGGGACACTCGCGGCCCACGCAGATCCCGTCACCCACCGCTCGAACGGCCCCGACACGAGGGAACCGCTCAGCGCATGCGCAGGGGCACCGCCCGCCCGGTTCGCGCCAGGGTGGGGCAGGGGCGGGGCCAGACAGTGAGGGGCGGGGTGGGGTCTGTGGGCGGGGCCGGGAGCCATCGCCGCTCGCTGGGCGTGTCNACAAAATAAGCCTATTTGAAGTTAGAAAATTGCCTTTTTCAAGGAGCTGGTAGCGATTCCTCCCTGTGAGGGTGGGGAGGCCTTGGCACAGGGTGCCCAGAGCAGTTGTGGCTGCTCCATCCCTGGAAGTGTCCAAGGCCAGGTTGGACAGAGCTTGGAGCAATCTGGGACAGTGGAAGGTGTCCCTGCCCATGGACCACCACTGGGTGGTCTTTACAGCCCCTTCCAACCCAAACCAGTCTGGGGTTTTGATTATCAATAGTTTTATTACCTATGGCAATAATAGTTTGAAAATCATATAATTAGTGCCAGAGCTGTGTGCATGTTGTCCTGAGAGGGTGAACATGGATCATTTGGTGTTGTGCTGCAGAATCAGCCACTGCTTATAAAATAAAGGTGATGTTTTGTGGTTTTGGCTTCTCTAGAAATTGGAATCTCCAGGGAAGAGGTGCTGGAAGCGCTGCAGGTGGTGAGGCAGGAATGCCAGGGGGATGCAGCAAGGACGGCTGGGGGATCAGGTGCCACCAGGAAGTGCACAGCCCTGGAGCTTCTGGAAGAAGAGCAAACCCAGGGCTTCATCATCACCTTCTGTTCAGCACTGGACAACATCCTGGGAGGCGGAGTGCAGCTGACGAAAATCACCGAGATCTGCGGAGCACCCGGTGTTGGCAAAACACAGCTGTGGTATTTCATTGTCCCATGCCTTGTGTGCAACCAAGAATCACTTTTTGTTTAACTCAGCTTCTTCTCCTTGTCATGACTGCAATCTCTGCTTCTTCTCCAGCATTAGAAACATAATAATGGTTGTGCTGCTCCCTGTCCCGTGTATTCCTCAGCAGGGATATCACTGCAGGAGTGAGCTGGGACAGCTCTGGGATGCACATATTGATCTCTGTTTCTCTTTCCCATGGCAGCATGCAGCTGGCAGTGGATGTCCAGATCCCGGAGTGCTTCGGGGGCGTTGCTGGAGAAGCTGTGTTCATTGACACTGAGGGAAGTTTTATGGTGGACAGAGTGGTGGACATTGCAGCTGCCTGTGTGCAGCACTGCCACCTCATTGCTGAGGCTCAGCAAGAAGAGGGTACGTTGCTAAGTCATTTCTTTCTGGAGGAGGCAAGGAAGGAGTGAAACAAGTGTCTCGTAGGCTGCAGTGTTACTTTTGGAGTATTTGCTGACAGCTTTTCCACCTGTGTGTATCAAACCCTGAACTACATCTGTGTCTGGAGCAGGCTGAGCTGGGCTACTTCAAAAAGAATTATTTTTCTACGTGGTGATTTTGTGGACATTTTGATCTTGGGGATTTTAGGTGGCGTATGAGGTTTTGGTGTTTGCTCTTCTTCCTTTCCTCTTTTCTTCCTTCCAAATTTTTAGCACCTTAATGATCATATTTGCAGCACCTTATTGATCATTTTTGTACCTGTTGAGTAAAACTGAGTGTTTTGTTTCAAAGCACAGGAACAGGTGGGGGAAGAAAAGAGGAACAGCAGAATTTTATGAGGCAGTGCTGCTGCTGAAGGCCCACAGAGTAAAACCATAGGTGGAATTCAGCTCCTCCATAAAGTCAGTATGGCCAGGCTGCTTTTAATAAGAGTTTTATTCTCTAAGTCATCAGTCTCTTGGGGATAAGGACACAACTTTTGTGTTACTCATGGAGAATTTATGCACCAAACTTCTGTTTGAACTGAGGTAAAAAGGCACTGTATTAAATGAGTTACTGCCTGTATATTAAACAAGGGATGATTAATAGTCCCTGCTGTCCTCTGGTGGTGTTCTGGCTTGAAAATGATTTACTGGAGAAGTTCTTGCTTCAGAAATAAATTTTTCATTGTTGGAGGCCTCCCTTGGAGGCTCCGGTGTGTCTGTGTGCAAATGCTGGGATAGCATCTGCTCACCACCTTCCTGACTTTCAAGCCAGATGGAAAATATGTTTCCACACTCCTTACCTTGCCTGTTCTGTTTCTGGGGGCTTTGCTGTTGCTATGAGTGGAGGGCAGGGTTTGGTGGGATGATGAAAGTAACAATATGCTCGTACAGACTTCTGACTCATTTACTCATCTGTTTGTTTTGTTCTCAGATCTCAGGAAAGCTTTGGAGACTTTCTCTCTGGAAAATATCCTCTCTCACATCTATTACTTCCGTTGTCGTGACTACACGGAGCTGCTGGCCCAGGTCTACCTCCTGCCAGAATTCCTGTCAGAGCATTCCAAGGTGAGGATTGTTGCAGGCTTGTCAGGAGGTGTCACTCATCTTCACGCTGAGGATTTTTTGTCTGCTGTAGTAACAGGAGTAAACACCTTGGTACCTCGTCAGCTTGGCAGTAAAATATTGGCTGATAGCAGAGTACAAATGTAAAAGCCTTCTGCTTGTTTGCCTTTTCGTTCCCATCCCAATTACTCTCAAGAGTAATTTGCTTTTGCCATCCTCCTGGATTTCCACTCTGAGCTGAGGACACTGGGTCTGTGCTGCCACATGTTCCATTTCTGTGGGCACTGAGCTGTGAATCAGCACAGAACTGTTCCACACAAGAGCCCCAGAGCCAGGAGCTGTGTGGTGACCATGAGGGTGGCATCAGAAAGGCTTGGTGCCACTTTTTTTGCCCTAAAAGATCACAGAGGACCAGAAATATCCTGCACCATCCAAGTGACTCTCCTTCTTTTCAGTGCATCTTCTGTTGCTACAAGCAACCAGAGCCTGCAGCTTGACTCTTGGGTGGACTGCAGCCAGAAAGTTCCTTAGTACCTAATGTCTTAGGGAAATGCTATTGTAAGGCAGATTTCACCACCTCCCCTCCAGATTTCTGGGTTCTGCACTGCAGATCACTCCCTGTCAGGATCTGGGAAATATGACTGTGCCTTGTTCTATCAGGGCACAAATCAGTGTTAGATTAGAATGTCTTTTGCATACATTCCCCTTTTTTTTTTTTTTCATTTGTGGGAGCTGTTGTGCTCTTGAAAACACAGATAGGAGCCTCACTTTTGCTCAGTGTAGTCTGGTATTTCCCTTTCCCTGCCAGGTACTAACAGTGCCCTGTTGTGTTTGCTCTTGTGGAAAGTACATGGCTTCATTAGCACAGTTCCACTGGGCTGCAGCTCCCTGGAGCCATCTGTGCTGATTATCTGGGCTTGGCCTGCAGCCTGAAGTGCTGAAGGTTGCAGGAGAACCACAAGACCTTCTGCTGATTCCTTGGACAGGCTAGAAGTGACTTGACAGATTGCTCATTGCAATCCAGCTCTCATTAAAATTAGTCTGATCCCTCTGGAACCGAGTCTGGGAGCACAGGAAGCCTCCAGATTGTAAGGTTTTAGGAGACAGAAAAAGTCGTAGAGGTTTAGAGATAAGAGAGGTGCAGAGTTAGAGATCCAAATGTGCCATTTGGAAATATGAATTAGTTTGAGATCTCGTTAATAAGATGAGAAAGACTGCTAGAAAATATTCTTGGTGTAAAAACCCTGATTCTTTAAGGTCTGCTAGACCCAAGCTAGTAGGGACAAGGCAGGTGTTATTAAGCTCTCTTTACACTTTAAATACTTTAAGTTTTTCTGCTATCTGAGAGAAATTTAACTAAATTACATCCTACCTGTACATATTTCTGATAGCCAAGTTATATAACCATGTATACATTCCTGTCTAGCATGAGTCATGTTTATGCTGTTAAACTGATTGTTCTTAAAGAAATGATACATGAGGAGGATGTACCAGACTCGTGGAAAAGAAATTGTAGGAAGGAGAGAAAATGAGAATATGATGAATGTCTTCTTTTAATCCCAACTATTTAATCTTCTTTTGCAAATGAGGGTTGTTTTTTGTTTGGGTTTTTTTTTTTACAGTTGGGGGCCCAGGACCATTTCACAGTGAGGTCTGTGCAGGCTTCTATGTTCCAGTCATAAAGAGACTTCCCAGTAATGAGTTAAATCAGTAATGCAGAAAATCAGGATTTTTGTGTTCTTTCCACTTTGTGCAGTAATGCAAAAACTTGTAGACACCAAGGATTTGAGTAACATCTAAACATGCAGGCACTGTAAGACCATCCATCTCCCTCCTGAATTTCAGACTTGGGTCATCAAAACAGCCACAACAAATGAAGTTAGAATAAATCAAAATCCCAGACTAATGTTTATACAGTGTCTTGAGGGTGATGAGCCAGCAGCTGCAGCGTGCTCTGACTTCAGCTAATGATTGCTACAAAAGAAATAATTCAGCAAAGCAAACATCTTGAGGCAAGATAGATCCTCAGCTCCAGTGCAGTGTGCCTGGAATATCTTTAGGCATCTGTTAAACTGTGTTTCCAAGTCACATCACTGATAACAGCTGAGTTATCTCAGCAGTGGCTCCAGAGAGCCTGAATCCTGATTTTGATTTGGATTTAATTGTTGAGGGAGAAGGTGAATTAATTGCTGTTTGTGGAGAATTGACTGAAGGACAGTTCTGCTGTTTAAGGATTATTTTCTGCAGCTTCTCTGCAAGGCTTTAAGTCCAGCTTTGCCAGTCACATTCACCTAAGGATGAAATAAAACATCCCAGCTCACTTAAAAACACCTCTTGCTGCTTTTTGTCATTTTTTTATGGGATGGTAATGGCAGTTTTTTATCTTTTCTCCTGTGTTTAGGTCCGGCTGGTGGTGATTGATGGAATTGCCTTTCCCTTTCGCCACGACTTTGAGGACCTGTCCCTGCGCACGAGGCTGCTGAACGGGCTGGCCCAGCAGCTCATCATCATAGCCAACGACCACAGGGCAGCTGTAAGTCCAGGCCAGGCTTTAAGATGAAAATATGCTACTTTTTTCCACAAAAAATTAAGGAAATGTGATTTGTTCTTGTCTCTAATGAAAAATGAAACTGCTGTAATACCCTCTCTATTCACTCTTGCTGGTTTAGTTGGTAAATATAGAGGGATCACAAAGGCAAAACACCTAAAAGGTGGGAAATTCCTAGACCTGCCAAAATAAGTAAAATTTGCATCAACAGGATCCTGTGGATCTTAATTAAGTGGTAGCATGGCATTTCTAAAGCTGTTTGCCATCCTCTCCAGTGATTTGGTTGGACAGGGAATGCTCCTCTGGTGACTTTACCTACAAAAATACCTCGGAGCATTCAGCAGTTCCAACACAACTTTCCACTCTCTGTTTAAAAATCAACTATGGTTTTAGCGTTCCTGGGGAGGAAAACCACTTTGTCTGCTGGATTGGCCTTCTCTTCTGGCATCCATGGAAACCCAGAGCCTCCTTCCTGGGCATTGTTTGTACGTCACTGGCGGTCTGGAGGCAGCAGCCCCGCAGCCAGCAGATGGCACTGGGAAGCTGCAGCTGTTCCAGAAGTTGTTTTGGAAATCTCTGGCAGCTCAGAGAAGCATTGTGCAGGAATTGGAGCTTCCTCAGCCCTCAAAATGGTGCTTGTGGCTCTAACAGTGCCCAGGTGACTTGTGACCTTGTCACCCACAGCTCTCTGGCGCAGTTGGGTTTTGTTCCGAGCTGCTAAAAATAAAACTTCTCTTGTGCTTCCTGTGGGAGCTGTGGGAAGGGAAGAGGCCAGCATTCCCAAAGTGTCCTGACATGAGCTGTGGAGCTCCTTCCTGCTGCTCTGGGCACCAGGGAGATGATGTTCCAGGGACTGCACATCCTCAGGTTTCCTGAGTGTTTTCTTCCACAGCTTGGTACCTGGTGACCTTGAACAGCAGCTGCTGTCATTGGACAGTGTTTTCCTTTGGTCAAGGATAAAATATAGAGATCATTTCTTCTCAACCAGGGAGCAGGTTAGTAAAAAGTTGCTAAATAAACTCTTGCTGAAGGAGTCAGAGCTTCAGGAATGGTTTTGCTTGGATTGGCCCTGTTGTTAGTGGTGTCTGAGTTAGTTCCATGAGCTGTGAGCAGGTTAAATCCAGCCTGCATGCCAGGGGTTGCTTGTCAGGCAGCTCTGGATGCTCTAATATGGTAGGAAGTCAGATCCTAAAGCTGGACTTTGAGTGAGGATGCCCAGCCCTTCTCCAGCAGGAAGGTGAGGAGGCTATCTGGGGCTGTTCCCATGCACTTGTGATGAGTTACTTCTCTAACATGTGCAATATCTACTGAGCTCTCTGCTGTGTGAGTGTTTCAGGGTATGCTCAGTGGAACTGTTTGCTCTCACACACTTTTCTGAACTGCTCCAGCAAGAATCCTCTGAGCTTGTCAAACAATGGAACTCTCTAGGGTCTTAGATGGGTACAATTTTTCATTTTTAATGAACTTTGTCATTAATATTCCTGGCTCTTCTCTGTCTCACCCACCCCCACTTCTACCAGGGATCTAACCTAGACTGTCTGTGAGCCTCCCACAAGTGACTGGGGCTGCGAAAACACTCCCCCACTCTGTCTGTTCACTTCCATTCTGCTTTGTGTTGTACCCACTTGTGCATTTTTTAGACTACAAGGCACAGGGATTCAGTTAATCACCAGGCTAATGCTCATTGTGAGCACCACCACCAAGTTCATTTACCCCAGGGATTGAGAGCTGGCTCCTCATGGAGGGCAAGTCACCTGCAGCTAAACACAGATCCAAACAGCATTTAGGACAAATGTTGTGGGATAAAGAAGTTGTGTGGAGCTTGCCTCCCTTGGGGAGGGAGAAATTGAGATTTCTTTAAAGTCCTGAATGAAAGAAATCTGCCGTTCAAACCAAAAATACATTTTGCAGGGTTCTCTTGATTTGTTTTGAAAAGATGAGGCACCTTTACAGTTTTTCCCCATCACAGTTGCCATGAGTTTTGGCTGGGTAACTGTTTTATCAGTAAAAGCTTTTTTGAAATTTCCCTCTCTTCCCTCCCACCAATAAGCAGATTTCCAGGAGCTTTTCTTATTTCTTTGCTTCTGTTTCCTCTTTCAGGTAGTTCTAACAAACCAAATGACAACAAGGATTGGACAAAGCCAATCCACACTGGTACCTGCTTTAGGTAAGTGTTTATCTTTGAGATGAAAATTGATATATGAGTTCCTTTCCTTTGGTTTTATGTACAGAGAAAAACCACCCAAAAAATGTGCCTGGGAGCAGTAAACTTCTGGCAGGGGTATGGTGAGGAGAAGGTTAAATCACTCAAAAAAGAACTCAGCTTAATGGTTACATACCCCAAACTAAGGTGCAATTTCCTAAATTCCCCGAGACCCATTCACTGCCTCTCCCCAACAGTTTAAATTGTTTATTTTCCCATTACCCTTGAACATGTCCCATTAATTATTTGCAAAGGCATTTCATATTTGCTGTATCACTGGAATTCTCTGCAGTTATGATGTAGAGGGAGGTTCTGTGTGGGATCCTCAGGCACAGCCTGCCCTGAGCCAGGTTAAAGATTTTTTTTTTTCCCAGGCTGCTCAATTTTGCCCTATAATGAGCAGATACCTCATCCATGCCTTTCTGCTGCAGTCACAGGGGAAAATAAAACTGTTCTGAAGTGGAGATTTCTACAAATTAAAGAAAAGTTCAGCATTTAAATCTTATTCCAGGCTGTAGCTTTGCATTATTTTATGATTCACTTAAAGGGCACAAATTCTTCAGTTTCTGTGAGCTAAATAATGACTCCCTTGCTCTGGAGAGAAGGGGGCAGTACAAAGGCAAAGATATTCCCAGATTCTCTACAGGCACCAAACCATTTGGCAGAATTATGGGGTAAAATGAGCAAACACAGCCCATCTCCTGCAGGAATGTGAAGAACTTGCAATTTGGAGCTGTGCAGGCAGACCCAGCTCCCAGGATCTGACCCTTTTTGTCAGTTTTGCCTCTTGCTCTCTGATGGATTATTTTTGGCAGCCTTTCTGGCTACAAACTCAATTAAAGCTAATAGAGTCTGTCTTTTTTCACTGGCCAGCATTGTTTGGGAGCTGTTGTGTTTATTGAGTCATGGGGACAGTAAAGAATGTGAAGACATTCAGGGGAGGTTATAATTCCCAGATATCCTGCCTTGCCTCATGCATATTTTCTTTCACAAACAATTAATTTGACATGACCTCCTGTGGAGCTGACTGTGACTCTCCCCAGTGTGTGTGTGACTGCAGTATTGTTAAACTGAGCAGTGTGAACTCTTCCAAAAATGCAGCTTGGTACCACTTGGGCAAATATTTAACCAAGTGGTTTTGGTGGCCTGCTCTGAAGAGATGGTGTTTCAAAAGTCTCATCATAAAGGCTAAAAAACCTCCCACTCCTCCGTGGTTTGGTGGAGCCAAAGGAACTGTTGAGCAGCAAACCCCTCAGGTAAAAACATTGAAATCACTAAATTGGGGTTTTCCCCCATTGATTGGTAGGCCTGAGAAACAACTTTTTCCTGAAAGCATTAATCTCTAAACTCTTACTCAGCTCCTGAGCAGAAGGGAAGATCTTAATTATGAGGAAAGAAAAAAAAAAAAAGGAAGAAAAAAGCACAGATGCTGCAAGGTATTAAGTCAGGAGCTTTGTGATGGGGACAGCTTTCTTTCCCACTAGTGATAGCTAAGCTGGGTGTTCCTAGACATTTCTACTAAATATATTTAGAAAGGAGGTCAAATATTAATCTGCAGACAGTTCAACTCAGAAATATCTCATTTTACAGCAGCATTTTTCACTCATATTCAATGCAGTTGGAAATGTGCTGGTGTAGAATTTGTAGCCATTGTAAAAAGTGTTTTGATCTCTGCCTCAGAGCCATTTCTGAGAGCCAAACTCTTTAATCCCAACTCAGATATAGTGGAGCAAGGTCTGGCAAGATGCCCAGAGGGCCTAGGTCTTCATTTCAGTGGAATCATTTTCTTTTTCCCTTCTCTCTGCTCTAATAAATAGCAGAGCACTGGGGGCACGAGGGGCTGGGGATGTGGGGCAGACCAGGGAGGGCTGGACAGGAAAGAGCAGGTGGACAGGGGAGACTTGACTGGTTTAAAATGCAATCCATCTTTGGGCTGCTGACAGGGATAAACAGAGGAAAAAGCACCCAATAAAGATGTCTGTGCATTGGCTTGTGGTCAGGTGTGAGCTGAAACAATGGGACTGGGCCCCTGGAGCAGGATAAAATTCCAAACTTCCTTCTCTCTTTCCACCACACCTCCCTGCCCCTTGCTTTTGGTTGTGTTATTTTGCATTTTGCTGTCAGAAGCAGAAAACTGCTTCAGGGGCCCTTAATACTTTAATAATCGTTGACTTTCTCCCAAAGCTGGTATCCCAAAGGGACTGATGTTTGCTCATAATTATGCCTGAGAGACAGAATATCGCAGTTCTGAAGTAGGATTTAGACCTCCTCACCAGACTTCTTCAGCAGTAATTAGGCAAATCTCCTCTTCAAGCTGCCTCTGTTCTCAACACTTATCTAGTACCTGTCCTTTATTAAGCACCCATAACATTTCTTCTACAAATATGGAAGTATTGCATCAAGATTTCCATAAATCTTGGACTACAGAGGTTATTCCTTATCCTGGTGTATTTATTGTGAAATCCTTGCAAGTCTGAAAAAGTTGTGATGCATCACTGCAAGAAAGGCGTATTTTGTTTTAATCATGGGGGGTTTTCAAAGATGAATTTCATTTCAGCTTGCTGCTGGTGGTAGTGTGAGAGATAATGATCTGTCACTTTGTGTTCCTCAGGAGAAAGCTGGGGACATGCTGCCACCGTCCGTTTAATCTTCCACTGGGACAACAGTCAGAGGTGAGGGAAGATGTGAGGGAAATCCATACAAATACAAGCATGGCACTGGAGAATCTCTCAAACTGGCCATGGGGGCCAAGCTGGGGTTTGAATTTGCCTCCTGGCCTTGCTCTGCCACATCCCAGGTTCCTGAAGGTCAGGAATTTTCTCGTTCAGGCTGAACTCCTCCTCCCCACCATGGTGGGTTCTTCTTGACAGGATTCCATGGTTTATAAAAGTGTAACACCCTGATGGCAGTTGTTCACACACAAGGATTTAGGATCTGGCAGCTGAGTAGAAAATTTCCTTTACTATCTGCATTTTTCAAGATAGGCTTGGGGCTTTTTTTAAACAAAACTCATTTTAATGAGAATTTCTACTATAGACACAGTGCAAGTATTGAGCTGGTGAGTTACAAGGTGATTTTTATGTCTGAAGAGGTGCAATTTCAACAGTCTTGTTATAAAGAACCTCCCATTCCTCCATGAAGGTTGTAGCCACTATAATTTCTTTGAAAAGATTTTTTTTGCTTCAATGTTTTCATCCCCAGTCAGTCCAAAGCCAGAGATGCCAAAGAAGGCTTTAAAGCCACCTAACCAATGACTCTCAGGACAGGCTGAGCTTCAGGGGTTGAACCTTCTAAAAACAGTGTGAAATTCTGCTTGTTGCAATGAGATCTCTCTTTCCTGGTTCTTTTTCCCTCTCTTTATATTGCAAGGTCATTTCTCTTTCCTGTCCTGTATATAATATCACCATGCTGCAGCTTGAGATGAAGGAGCCGTGCTGCAATTCCCTAATCTTGTCCAAACAGTGAGCAAAAATGCTGCTGGAATGTTGTTGTGCAGAGTTTTGCTTGTTGAATTTGAAAGAAAAAACGCAGTGAGACTTTCTTGGGGAGTTTTGTTTTTAAATCTTAAGTTTGAAGGCAATGCAGGATGATTACAGCAGGCTGTTTAATTTGGAATTAAATTAACATCACTGATTAGTTAACAGTCTTTTTAGGACAAGTTGCATCAACATAATGATTGCAGAGTGAACAAAAGTTAATTTTATATATGAAAAGAACTTTTTTTCTTCTGCAACAGAGTTAGGAAGGCTACAGATAGAAGTTGCAGAAAACAAGCCAAGGAGAGAGAAACCTGGCTTATTTAGTGATGTAAATCTGCAGCTAAAGAGGAGTGGGGCCTGCAGAAAAAGCAATTCTGGACACAACTGTAAAAGCAGAAATAGCTCAATGCTGTCTTATTTTTGCACAGGCTGCCTATAGCTGATGATCCATTGTGGCTTTGTTGGTTTTATATCAGGTTATTGAGGCACAGAGATTGTTTGAGGATCCATTTGCCTTTTCTAAAATATTTTTTAAATGTGCTTCAGCCAACTCTGATCCCTGTCTCCTCCTTTCTCTCTACTACTGAAAATGTCAGAGCTTAATTCTAAGGGTTCTCTTTGCTGGGAGGAAAGACTCTGTTGAGTCAGAGGCTCCAGCTGAGCTCTTGTGAAAGCCTGGCTTCTGCAGCTCCAGATTTGGGCAATTTTGTCAAGTATAACCCAGCATTTGAGTGTTCTGAGGAATTCCCTGTGTAGCTAACATGAAGTGGCAGCGTTCCTCAGGCTGTAATTACGTGCTCTCTAATAGAATGGCACCTCAGGGAGGAAAAAACCCCCCGAAAATAATTAACAGGATTTTTGGCAGGGTGTCTCGCTCCAGAGAGCAGAACACTTTCTAGACTGGCTTATGTAAGTGTGAGTTTTGGGGAGGTGGGCATGGTGCAGCCTTGACAAGGGTTGAAAACCCCTTTCCTTTTGAGCTGCTTTGCAATTTTCTCTCTGTATTATGCAAGCATCTACTGTAGAACACAAATCCAGGTGTATTGCTTAGAGTCTAAATGCAGCAAATCAGGGAAGTGTCAGAGGAGAAATAAAAGGGAAACTATTTTCTCAAGGTTGTGCTGTGTGTCAGTGGCAAGGGCAGGCTTAGAAATAGAACATCTCCAGCCTCTGGGTTATATTGACAGGTTTGTGAAATCTCTGGAAAAAACCTCTCTAGAAGGACTGGAATTCTTGAAGGTCTCTCCCAGCTTTGAGAGGTCAAAGAACAAGTGATTAATGGAGTAGGGAAGAGTCGTGCTCAAAACCTTTTTTGTTTGCATTTTAAGAAAGTGACATTTGGAATTAATTCATGATGAATACTGTTCCAAAAATGTCATCAAATACTGTGATGAAACAAGGCTAATTAATCATTCACTCTTTTTAGTAGGTCTAGATTGTGTTTGAGCTGAACAGGTCATGTAAGGATGGGAATCCACAGTTTCAATGACCTATATGAAAATACATCCCTGAGAATTCCACTGGTACTGTAGGAAAACTTGGGTCTGGTCACTGGGCTATTTGGAATTTTTATTACTGTATTAATAAATGATAATTACCTGAGGTTTGTTTTCCCAGGCTGGCCACGTTGTACAAGTCACCGAGTCAGAAGGAGTCCACCATAGCCTATCACATCACAGTGAGTATTCCCTTGGGAATGGCATTCACAGGTGGGAGCACACTGTCAGCTGGAAAGGAATTTTCAGACAAATCTGAGAATGCTCTTTGCTTTCTTACTTTTGCTTTTCAGCTGTCTTCTGAAGGGAAGCTGGGATATCTCCAGATTTAGGGGTAATTTGCTCTTTCTCTCTTTAGAAAAGTGACCCAACATTTTGTCTACTCAAAGTTAAGATACTTCTGATTTCCAGATCAAACTTTCAGGCAGCCTGTCCCCACCTGCTCTGCAGCTAGTGCTGCATATTTTATCTGCCCCTGATGTTAACTTTTGCCCTAAGTGCAGTTACCAAGAACGATCTGAGCCTTCATTTTGGGACACCTGAACCATTTTGTCCCTGGTCAGGTAGGGTGTGATTTCTCAGGTTTGCATCTATTCCAGCTGAGTTCATCTTTTTAGGATGAGGATGACCAGAATTAAACGGGGAATTCCAGAGGCCTCACCAGTGCTTTGTTCCATAGGTATTTCCCCATCTCTGCTTTATGTGTGGTATAGCCCACGTTGTGTTTATCCTACACTGACCCTACACCCAGCCATTACACAGAGATTTTTCTCTTCTGTCTCTATCATAGAAGGAGCTTCCAGCTTATGGCTGGAGTCCTTATTCATCCCTACTTAAATCCTGTGATTATTTCCTATTGTGGAGTGCTTAGATACATATTAATGAGCAGAGATGCTGTCTAAGCTGTATTTAGGTTTAAAAAGACAGCACCACTCAACTCTTCCATCCTCAAATGTCAGATCCATAGGTACAATTCCATAACTATTTGCTACGTGTCCTCATGGAAACACGTTGCCATAGCATTTTCTGCAGATTTTAATGCTGCCATCAGACAAGATCCTCAAACTTTCAAACAGAAATCAGATTTTTTTTCCCTACTCCTGCAAATATATACTTTTATAAAGACTGAAAGGGGAAGTGGGACTACATCCCAAGGTTGTTTGGATCGTGTGATGTGAGTCCTTTTTTTTCCTCAGCTGATAAACAGATGGATTTTATCTCAGGCAGTTTAATTGCCTTTTTCTTTCAGTTTTATAAGCACCATAAAACAGCTATGGTCTCTTCTGTGTGAATGCACACTATCTTGAAATAGTGTTGAGACTGCATCAAAGATTAGTTAAAATTTAAGATTATCCCTGTGTTTTTTCCCTTAATCCTCATGAGTGAGCTCTGGGGTTTTTTTATCCCTGTCCTTTCCAACTCACTGGAGTCAGTCACCACTCTGAGGGGGCTGAGGAACTCCTCTCCCATGAAATCCTTGCTTCCAAAGGCTGATAAGGATTCATTCTTAAATGCAGAGTACAGAAATGGAAATTGATTTATGCACAAGGGAGTAAGTAGCTCGGCTGATTCACCTGAATTTCCCAGGAATGTGACCTGATTATTTCATAGTGAAAGACAGAGACTCAGGATCTAAATCCCAGGTAGGAATTGTGTTTCCCTGAACTGTGGAGGGTCTGCCAGGCCAGCAATGGGAGCACTGCTCAGGTAATAAACACATCTACCCTTGCCAGTCTTGCTGCTGAGGGTGTAAATCCAGGGGACATTAAGGAACAATTCAAAATGACAGAAGACTCAGCTTTGTCCTTGGTGCCAGCAGCCACATCCTCACCATCTGAAACCCACAACCAAACCTCACAAATATACATAAAAACCTTGCATTTTCAAGGTGCCTGCCTGGAACCAAGTGCAAGACATCCATCCTGGGCAGCCTGCTTTATGTTTTGGCCCTTAGAACCCTTGGAATGCTTTCACTGGGAGTCAGCATTCTGGATTAAGTGGATACTTGGCTACAGATCCACCTTTGTGCCTCAGGGAAATGGCAGAGATTAGATGCAGTGAAACATTAAACTTGAAGATTCCCCATTATGCTCTTTAGAATAACACTTGAGTTTGTTATAAATAGCAGAGGGGCTGCACAGATCCTGCCCTTGTAGCGTCTCTTGCTGTTTGTTCCTTTAAAAAGCCCGGGTTGGGTGAGGTGAGGCATTCAGAAATAGAAATACAGGGATGAGAGACTTAAACAAGGCTTTTTGCTGGGGTTTGGGATTGATCTTGGTGTGGGACACGCTGGCATTTGGGAAGAGTCACGTCTGATGGTAATTCTGCCTGCTTTCCTCACACTGCACCAACCCAAAATGTCAGCATTCCTCAAATGCTCTTGTCCCCACATTGTCTCTACCTGAGCATTTCTGATCAGCAAAGCAATTTTGGGTTCTGATTAATGCCTTTTCCTCACTAAATCTGCACTGAGACTCTTCACTGA
Source organism: Pycnonotus jocosus (assembly GCA_013400435.1). Classification (NCBI taxonomy): domain Eukaryota; kingdom Metazoa; phylum Chordata; class Aves; order Passeriformes; family Pycnonotidae; genus Pycnonotus; species Pycnonotus jocosus. The sequence goes on along the minus strand of VWYP01025877.1, from coordinate 176,283 downwards.
GCTGTCAGCAGTGCTCTCTGCACAGCATTTGTCTGGAGATGGGAATTCAGAGAATTGCAGGCTTCACACAACATCTCATCATCTCCATCTGCATCCATGACACGTTTAACTAACTGACTTCGAGATCTTTCGTATTTTAAAATGGTTAAAAATTAAATTGTGAGCTACAGTAACAGAAAATATGAGTGGTACTAGGCCAGATAGATCACTTCAAGCACTCTCCTGAGTAGCAGCATGTAGTTTTCACTTCTACATTTAGTTTTTGGCAGTCAAAGGTTTTCATCCCATTGTGTCCCATAAATTACTATGCTGGAACAGTCTTTGCAGTCTAGAGACAGATTCAGCTCTGCTGTTCTCTTACAATGTCTCATTGATGTTTTCAGTTCATTAAGTAGGTACATGGAACAAAAATATCCTAGGTTGTAGAAATTCACAGTTTTGTTTCTGAAAATGACTGAGGCAATTAATCCAGTCATCTCCTTGCTTCTGTGGGAGCTGATGGATTTGTCTTTCGATTTATTTAAATAGGCAACATAAGTTAATTTACAGAGAAGCAGTTTTCCATAGCCATAGGGGTGATAAACAGCAAAATGAAAGTGCTAGCCTGGTTGGTGAAAATAAAATATCTATAAAAAACAGAATGAGCAGACATTAGTTGGCACATGTGTTGTAAAGTTTGCAGTGCTGAGCTTAACCTGGTCTATAAACATTCTGTGGCTGCTCATCCCGAATAAATGGCAGCATGATCCCTCATTCTGATCTTCTGGGAACTGGTTCCTCATGCTTTCTATCCCTACAAGCCTTAGCACATGATTTTCCTTCCATCTTCCAGTCCCATGGCTTCCGAGATGCGCAGCCTCCAGCTGTCACTCAGAGCTCAGAAGGGACTGAGCTGAACCCTCGGAAACGGCCACGGACAGAGGAGGAGAAGCAACAGTGATTCCAAAGTGGGATTGTAAAAACCTGCAGGAGAGCAGTGGCAGAGTGAAGGTGCTGCCAAAGGCAGCCTGAGAGACTCTCAACTTCAGTTCCTGCTCGGGACTTTATTTTAATGTGAAGACTGCAACGTGCAAATTTCTGTGGCACAAAATTCCTTTGTGTGTGGAATAATTGTACTTTTATAATAAAAATCTATGTTTTCTATAACAAGCAGCTTCAGCTTTGGGGTTGGGGCTTTTTTTGTTTGGTTTTTTGTGGGGAGGGGAGGTATGGGGGCTACAACTCCATCTTTTCACACTGAGTAAAAAGACAATGAAATGAGAGCCTGTAGCACAGCACATTTAATGACAGGCATGTGGATCAGTCATCTGGCTTTGTGTGTACCTGAATTTTAAGGAGGTTGGATGCAGCACTGTGCTCACCACAGGCTCAGAGCAGGACACAGGCAGTGGATGCTGGAAGAGAAATGCAGCTTTCAGTGCTCCACCAGAGTGGGGCTTTAGCCCTCACCTGCCGCAAAGTCCTTGGTCAAGGACAACCAAAGCGCTGCTTTGAACTTCTCATTTATCCTGTGGTGGCAACAACAGAGAGGAAAGGCTGGATCTGAAGGACAAAAGATTTAATCCAGCACGATAATTTTATGTTCCTGTCTCAGTAAGTGAGAGTATTTTACCGTGGCTCAGGCTTGAACCAAGCTGCTGCTTAGCCCTGGCTTCCACGTTCTTCATTTCATTTCTTGCTGTAATCAGGATCTCTTTTGTTCGTGGCTGTAATAAAGAGGAAACCCAGATTTAGGCACCAGCAATATCAGCAGCTCCAGAGTCTAAACCCAGAGAATGAATGTACACTGAAAGCACAGCAGCTTTTTGTCCTCTTTTTATTAAGAGAAAACAAATCAAGGAGATTATTAGAGGAGAAGAAAGGTGCTGCACTGCAAAATAGTAATTACTTCAATTATGAGAAGTGTTTGTACACATGCACAGAGATGACCCCTTTTGGCAGAGCACTCGGTAACGTTAGAGCTGAGGAAACTCAGCCAGCAGCTAAATGGAGAATTCAAGTTGTGGGAGTCACTATCCTAAATTTTTTATTTAGCATACACTAAACTGACTTTGCCTTGAAACAAAATTCAGTGCTGAATCTGAGTCATAAAATCTCTCTATTCAAAAAGGACTGCAAAAGAAAAAAAAAAAAGGAAGAAAAAAAGGGCAGTGGTTTTGCATCATTATAGGGTTTAGATAAAAATTACATAATAAAATATTAAAGGGAGAAGTATCGAGTTGCCATGCAGCAAAATCGGGCTGTGTCAAAATTTAAAAACTGTGAGTCAGGGAGAAGCTCTGAAGCAAGCAGCATGACATAGGGGCAGGGAGGCAGCGGGATCTGTGACTCAGACAAACATTTCAATGCAGGAGACACAGGCAAACAAAAGGATCCTACCGCATGTGATGTCAGCAAGCGAACGCTCCCGTTTGGGAATAAAGGCGTCCTACGTATTGCAGTGCGGGAGGAGAGGGGGGAGCTGGCACCGAGCTCTTGCCGACGTAGCCACGAGGAAAACCATCCATTAGGAAGGCTGGAGCGATATTTTCAGGAGCTCTCCTGGTTCCTGGTGATAGCTGCTATCTAAGGGGTTTGGTAATTATGGAAAAATCCATTTCTCTCAGTGCATTGTGCTGGGATTTAACACCCTCCACACATCCTTCCGTGTGTGAGCAGAGTAACACTGTGGCTCCCATATACTATTAATTTCAGCTGACTGCTGGTTTTAATTTTGTTTGTAGTAGAGTAGCATCCAGAAGCCCCAGCTGAGATGCTGATCCTGTTATAACAAGATAAATGGTCTTGGCTGAGTAAATGTTAGAGCTTCCAGTGTTATGGGCATCATTATTCAAATGAAAAAGATGCACAGTTACTAGTTAACAGTGGGAGTTACAAAATGTCCAGAGGAAACATTCGAGACTCTCTATGCTGAGATTTTAAATTTTTTTTTCTCTCTCTTTTTTTCCCTATTGAAGCTATTATAAAAATCAGCTCTGCAGACCAGAACTGAGAGAAGGATCTGTTGGCGGAGACAAAATTAGATTAAATGAGCCAGATTTCGTTCTCATCTGCTGGAGACAAGGAAGCTGTTCCAGGCTCAGAACTGCAGAGAAAGAAAAAAATTGACCGTTGCCTCACCAGTAAATCTTCCATGGCAAGTTGATTTTTTCCCATATGTGCCTGGAATTCTCATGCATATCACAGCATCAGTGCCTAACAGCGAGGGGCAGAAGAGAATTTTATTATTGCACGAAAAGTGAGATTCTAAGTAGCCAACCTCATGGCTCTGCATCAAAAAGAAAATGGGTTGTTCGATTTGCTGCTTAAGTCCCAGTTTGCCGAAAGCCAAGGGCTTTAACTGTCATGCTGAGTTTGAAATTATTCCATTTTGTGGGGACGACATTTACTTGTGGTGGAGGAACTTATTGTGTCACCACAACAAGAATCCAGATCCCACCACAGGCCTTGGCAACAGGCAAACACTGCGGTCACAGGAGAATTCTCAAGCCTTGAGTCCTCCTTTGAAACTCTTTAGTTTAGACAAGGAAAATAACAATTTATTTGTTCCTGATTTGATGTGTTCTGCACCTTTTCCATTACAAAATGCTTAGGAACCAGCGAGCCTGTAAATAGAGTAAATTTAAGAATACATGGAGAAGAAATGGCTTAACTGGAGGTACAAAGGTGTACCAAGGTTGAAGGTAGGAAATCAATCTCCTATTGAAGTCAGACACAAAATGATTGATTCATGTGGAAAGGAGATTTGGCCACTAACCTGAGTGCCATGAATACAGAGCCGAGAAAAGTACATTTAAAATATTTTTTTAAACAACCATTTTCCTGTTCAATTTCATTTACTGTTCCTTTAGTTATTTTACGGGGGGACTAAATAAGATCAGATTTATTCTCAGGTGTTTCATGGATTAACAACAAAGGTGGAATCCTCACTGCCTGATTTTTGAACTCCACCCTTGTCCTCAACAAAAGACAGGAAAGCTGGAAGGACAAGTCATTGTGCTCCAGCTTCTCCAAAGAGTCTTTACCATGCTCAGGATAATAATTCTTGAGAAAGGCACTTTAAGATGTGTTGTACTGTTTAACACATTAATTCGATATGAAATATCAGCGGTAAGTTTAGAAGGATGGTTTGATGTTTCCTTACCCTAGAGAGAAATGGAATAAACAGAGCGCTGACATGGCAAAAACACAACTATTACAGAAGGGAAATAACAGCTTTTTTTTAAAAGGCTGGGAAGCGGGGGGTCAGCCTGTGTTCCCAAAGCAGCAGGGCCGCGCTAAGAGCTCCGCAGGGAGCCTGGCTGCAGGGGAATGTGGCGCTGGCAGCGGCCCGGAGCAGCCTGGCCAGCCCTCCTCCTCCTCCGCAGCCCCTCGGCTCCAGGAAGCGGTGCCAGCTGCTCCCTGCTCCGGGCTTCCCTCTGCCGCTCCCCGGGCTGGGCACTCGGTGTCTCGTGGCTGCTGGCCATGCACTCATTTGGGATGATTGGGGTCAGGGGAGCTGCCTTCCCTTGGCTGCAGCAAGATGCCTGCATTAATGTTCTCTCCTGAAGAATGAAATCACCGGGAACTGGCCCCTTTCCCAGTACTGAATTTCACCCACAAATGCACCCACTGTTAAACTGTCAGCTCCTGTCTTGCTTCCCACAAGCAAGAAATATTCCTGCAATATCCACCATCTATCTATTGGAGAGCCTAAGCTCTACCCAGTTTGAACTCTAGCTATTGGACTAATAAATGGCATTAAAACCAATAGTTCCATCATTACACAAGCAGTAAAAATGTTAGATTATGAGCCAAAAGAATGCCTGTATTTTACTAGGAAAGTCTGTATTTTACTAAGTCATCCTTCAAGAATTATAGCTAATACTGCTTGTTTTATTACAAGAATTACTTGCCATTGATTTAAACGGAGCCAAAGAAGCATTGGGATATTAAACAAAAATAATAAATCACCTTTCAGTTTCAAACGATGAGAAGGGGGAATGTTTCAAATATTTTATTGCATATATAGGAAAGTAAAAAAGAAACTCTACAGACCTCAAGAAATGGTTCTAATTGGGTCTGGATGTTTTTCTCAAAGGCCACGAATACGCTGTTTGAATACTTCCTCAGTTCCCATTATTTTGGAGGTTTAAATTTCTGACACATATCCCTCTAATACTCTTAATTTATTTAGCGTGAACTGCTGCAATTTTAGCAACACAGTTACAACTACACTCACTTAGTAATTCTTTTTGTATCATATATGTTACTAAATTAAAATGTTTTGGGCTAAAGAACAAGTTGTCTCCTTAGCAAGAAAATAATGTCTATGAAGTGCAGGGTGTCAATAAGAGATTGTAACACTTCTCTTTTTTTTTTACTAGATAAACTCACTGCTCACTGCACTTTTGATAGTAAATGTGTTACATCACATCAATCTGTATCTTTGAAAGCCATTCATTCATTCATTTGTGAAATGAACACAAGTTTCTGAGGCTAAATCATGGGGTTTGAGACTGTGGAAAGGTAGAATCAATGGGATTTGAGGGGGACACTCATTCCCAGCACAGCCTTTCCTAAACAGGGGTCTGAATGGAAGGCTGAAAATGGAATTTTCCTTTGGGATGGGACTGGAAATTTCCATGACAGCTGGAAGTGGGATTCAGGCCTGAAATCCCGTGTTTTGCAATGGATGGGGATATTTCAGAATAATCTTTGACTATTAATCTGGAAAAGCTGACTTGACCTCAAAAACTTAAAAAAAAAAAAAAAAAGTAAGAGAAAGAAAAAGAGAGAATGACTTTGGTGTTAAGGAAGACCCAAAAACATCCTTATTATGGTCAAGGAGCCAGTAAAACTGTGGTGACAGGAGTTACTTAGCTTTCCAAAGCTGCAGTTGACCAGACTGAACCTAAGAAAATGAACTGCAGTTGGATGTTGACTCTGTCAACAAGATTCTTCTTGCTGCACCCCTGACAAATTCTTGCTGTCTTTAGTCTTAAGCAACTGGAGTTATTAATCTGAATATAGCTGCTAAAATTAATTCAGGTTTACTGTGAAAGCCCTACTTTTTAAAGAAAGAAGCCCTACTTTGAAGAGGCATTTACCATTGGATTTTTGCCATTAAACTGATTTGTATGGTATCAGATCAGGTATCACAGGTATGTTAAGTATTGTCAAAGCATTCTTCATGACCCTACCTTGTCTTCTGTTTGTGAGCCCACAGGAGTCACTTCCAAAGGTCACAAAGAATTAAAAAGCTCTTCTCTTTGCCCTCCATACAATTCAGGTCACCTCCCCAAGGCCTGTTCAAACCCTGCTTATTTCTCAACAGCAAATGAGAAAGAGGAAGGCATCGTTTCGAGGCTAAAATAAAACAGATTTCTTCCAAAACAATAATGTAAAATGTTCTTTTTTAAAACAAAAAGCAACATGATTAAGCTGAAAAGGATACAAACACCTGCATTTCCTTCTCACACCAAGGGCATGCCCCATTCTCCATATGATTTCCAATGGTCTCAGGCTCAGAACGTTGTGAATTTTGAGTTTATTCCATCCACCTCCCCTCATCCCATAGGAACCATCCACCCAACAATATCCAGAGCACAGCCAGGCACTCTAAATTTAGCTCCTGGACGCTCCAAACATTTTGTAACAGCGCCGAGAGGGATCAGTGGGTGCTCAGAGCTTCCTTTTCTGGACAGCACTGAGGAGCAGGGTGGCTCCTCCTGGGGGATTTGGCCACCCCAAGCGGCCCCACGGAGAGCAGGGCCAGCAGGTTCCTCCGACCCTGCTCAGCCACACCGCCCACAGCGCCCGTATGCTCCGTGTTCCAGCTTCATGGGAATGGTTTCCCACCTTTCCCTCTCAGGAAACAAATGTCAGCATGGCTCGGAGCCATCAGCTCTCTGTTTAAATATCACGGCAAAACAATCCCGGCTTGACCGTGGTGCCAAAAGTTGACAAAAAGTGTCCTGAGCGTGGAGTTCTACTCTATTTCATTTTAATTAGTGTCTTCTGCCACGAGACAAATGATGAAAAGCACATGGGGGCTGCCAAGATGAATCAAGGACATCTGGTAACTTTAACATTTCAGCATGAAACAGAGTAGGTATTACTCCCAGATACTCTTCTGCTTGAAACAACTAAAATATATATATAAAATTAACAAAAAAAATTTAGGGAAAGGCTGTCTAAATGCTTTTGGATCTGTTTTTAGATAGTTTTAATTGCTGTTTGTCGTAAAACATGAAGCTGATCTTGCATCTTCCTTCCCTAAGACATTGCAATAATAGGAATTTTTGTAATTCAGATCACATTATGTGAAGATTATCTGGATTATAGTTTCTTGGAAACTCCAACAGCCTCTGGGTGCTGAGTGAAAAACAACTGATCATGAAGTTAAAACTGCTTTGTGATACTTGCATTGATATACATCCTCCCGGGGATTGTGACTCACTGATGATGCAGAACACACAAACATTAAAAAAAATAAAAATAAAGAATGAAAATCCAGCAACGACATCGTCAGCTGCAACTTGGAGCTCTCTGATCAAAAAGAACTGCAGTGGTTTTTACCCTCCAATGTTTCTTACCCTTCAAACCCACCTGGCCTTCCCTAAATAAACGAGTGGTAAATTGAAAATAAAGAAATGGCATAAAGAAAAACTTTGCTCAGAGATAACATTCCAGGACAAGCGCTGCGATTTTCTGTCACTCTTGGCTGTGAAAGGCTGAGACTAACTGTGACAATCACATTTTTAACTCTCAGGGCTTTTACATATTCACAAGATTGCAATATGATCAGTCAATGCAGTTGCCGGAAATATTCTAAAATTAGTTTGGCTCTAAATAATTCAGCAAACAGAAGGCAGATTTACAGGAGCACCTGACTGTGCAGAGGTAATTGCTACAATGCAGGGAACAACAGGTTTCAGCAAGATACTGTCCTTGTTACAATACATAAAAATTCGAGGGTCTTTTTGCATATGAGGGTTTTGATTTGGCCATTTTTCAAGGTATATCTGACATTAAGGATATCGTTCCCTCCCATGTGTACAAGCTATTTTAAGTGTGTGGCAATTATACCTGTTCATTATTGGTATTTATGGACCTGATAGCTCTGAAAATAGCTTCCCAGCAGCAGTGAATAAAACAAGCCAAAATGCCTTTCACAAGTGAAAGACATTTATTAGACGGCAAGAGAATATTCACTACAGTTTGTCTCCCACTGACAGGTTATCTTTTAAGTTTTGGTTGGTGTAGCATCTCCAGCTTCTCACAAATTCTCCTTTTCCGGAATATGGATGGAATGAGTAGATATTGTGTAATATGTAATTTATCACAGGAGCATGGAATGGTTTGGGTTGGAAGAAAGCTTAAAGATAATCTTTTCCAACCCCTGCCATGGGCAGGGACTCTTTCCACCCACCCTGGGTGCTCAGAGCTCCATCCAACCCGGCCTCGGTTAACACTTCCAGCATGGGGCAGCCACACCTTCTCCGGGGCCTCTCCACCCTCACAGCGAAGAATTCCTTCCCAAACACCTCAACTAAACCTACCCTCTTCCTTCTTCATGGCCAGTTCCCCTCACGCAAACACGCTCCGGTGTCAAACCCGCTCGCAGAGGCTGCTCCGGGGCCGCGGCTCGGCGGGACAGCGGCGCACCCTCAGGGCGGGGTGAGCCCAGGCCGCCCGGGCCCCCCGCACCCTCCGGCAGCCGCGGAGGCGCCGGCGGAAGCTGCGGGGAAGCCCCGAAGGAGGCAGGGATTAGGTAACAGGCGATGTGCGCTCAGGTTTCCTCCTGGTTCCTGTGAGGAACCTACGCGTCTGGC
>VWYP01025877.1:76400-163685 GCA_013400435.1 Pycnonotus jocosus | reverse complement strand
TTTTTTTTTTTTTTTTTTTTTTTTTTTTTTTTTTTTTTTTTTTTTTTTTTTTTTGCCCCAAGCTTTGATGGGAATAGATATAGTTGGTATCATTTCTAAGTTCAGGGTTTTTTTTTTCCAGTGATTTTGGAGGTACATTTTTGCTTCCAAATGTCCATTTGGGAATTCAAATTTCATTCGAACAAGCCTAGAAAGTAGCCCTGCTTCTCCAGTGTTGAGTTTGCAGAAGATGGTAAGTAAAATAAAACTAAAATTTATTGGTATGTCGCCTTAAGTGCTTAACTAAGTCCCCGATGACAACATGATTATTTTAAGGATTGCAAAAGCCTTGCTTTGACTTGGAACAGGAAAAGAAAAACTTCCAAGCACTGTCCTTTTACATTTCTTCACAGAATATTGTGCAACATTCACAGAATGCTTAGATTCCAACAAAATGCAGTATTTGAAGTGAATTCTTTTGATTGATCCTTTCATTCTCTTAAAGAGAGAAAATATTTTTTGCTTATGGATTTCCCACAGCCTTACAATAAAAGAAATCAAGAAAGGCAATGTAGGGTCACCCTTTTAACACTGGAGTTCTGTAAAATGTGGGCAGTAAATGAGAATGGAGGTTTTGCCCCTCAACTTGCAATGTTAAGCTAAAGAAGAACTTCTTGTGGTAATTTTCCATGAGCAGAAATCCTTTTTTTTTTTAAATGAAGTAAGCTTCTGAAAACTGTTCTTTGTCCTATCTCCATCTCTGTTGAGTGGAGAGATGGAATTCACTCCCTTTAAAGAGCAGATATACATGTTTTTAACTTGCTTTCTAAACCCCTCTCACATGAAAGATGCCACTGTTGTCACTTTAAGGTCAAATTTATAGATGATGCTGGATGGGCTTTCTTAGCATCATATTAAATAGGCTGTGATGTTTTACTCCTTCATAATTTGTCTTTTATAATCAATTCTATTGATTGCAGTCACAAAGCCCTTTTAAGAAATATAATTAACTACTTGCCATGTCTAATATTAATCACAAGGACCAACAAAAAAGTCATTGCATCCTTTTAAACATGGTGCTTTTTTCATCATCTTTTGTGAGCTTTTACAATAGAAATGATAATATTGGCCTGTGCCTACAGTGGATGACAGGAGGAGATCCTGGCTGCACCTGCCTGGGATATTTTCTATAGTTAATGAGATTGGATAGAGAACATTCAATTTAGACTCCATATTAGAAATATTTAGTCTAATCTAGGTTTGGATTAGATATCAGGAAGGAATTGTTCCCTGTGAGGGTGGGGAGGCCCTGGCACAGGGTGCCCAGAGAAGCTGTAGCTGCCCCAAGTGACCAAGGGGGCTGGACAGAGTTTGGAGCAGCCTGGGATAGTGGAAGGTGACACTGGATGATCTTTAATGTCCCTTCCAACCCAAACCAGTCTGGGATTCCCCACCCCAGGTTGTGGCTGTATTAACATCTCCCTCCAAGACTAGGAATCCCTTCCAGGGGTGGCTGTTGAGCTGGCTGGGTATGGCTGAGGATGCTGACACCATACCCAAGGCATTTTGGTGCTAGAAATCCCCGTTTCTCTGTGAATAAACCCTAAATCATCCCACAGGACAGTGTGCAGAAAGTCAAGAGCTTCAGTATTGCTGGCAGTGCCTTGTGACTCTTGCAGAGAACCCATGCTCTGGATGCTGGCGATGTCATGGCATCACATCTCATCCCCTTTAGCATAGACATCACTATAATCTACGAATAGGCGGTGTTTAGAAATAAATATTTTCCAAACACTACAAATTCTTTACACATTGAGGGATTCTTCTTGTTGTTTCTAAGGCATATTCAGCTCATCCTCCCACGCTTTTAAAAATACTGGAGGAAATCAAATATTTTGATACTCATTAAAAAAAAAAAAAAAAGGAATATCACCTCAAATGAGCTGTCTAAATTGCAGATTTACATTTTGTAGTGGTTAATATATAAAGTGACATTTCCAAACTTCCTACTTTATGATTAAAAGGATGCTGAGTTTTTCAAGCACGAGGGTGACTGTTTGGAAGTTGCTTTACATAGCATTAAAAAAATCATTCTTAGTGAACAGATTATGGAAATATATTCATTCCAGTGCTTTTATTTCAATGAACATTGCTGGTAGTACAACACATTAGAGGGAATTAATGTTGTTAGGAGCTTTTCACACCAAGTTTTTTTTTGACCCAAGAGCAATTTGCACAGAATCTGCTGCTCCTAAGTGAGGCTGTTTGCTTTTGAGTACAAACTGACTGAAGAATTAGATCTGTGCTAACACTTTTTTTTTTCTTTGGGCCTTATACAACCACTCTTGAAACTAAAATCTTACTGGCCATGGTGTGAAACTACTTTTGACTCTTACCTTTTGGATGTGATGAGCTTCATTCCTCTGGAGGGTTTGTTTGGTAATTCTTTTTTGTGCAAACCACTCTGCACAGAACATTTTTATCCTTAAAATCCCTCACTGTAATTGCTTTCAACAGCGGCAGAGTATTTCTCCACCTGTTCCTTGAAGAACTCAGTTGTGGTTCTTTTCATAGAAGTTTAAACTTTTCGTTTGCATTCTGAGGGCAGAAGTTTCAGTGCCTTGGCTGCTGTGTCAGTGATGTTTGCTCTCATTCATTTTTGTTGTCTGGATAAATTGCTTACACGATCACATTAAAAGCAAAAGCAACAGGGCATGCAGAACACAGATAATGAGAAAACTATTTATTACTATATTTGATACTCTGAAATGTTCTCTGGCTGTTCCACACCATTTTCTTTCTTCCCACTGTTTGGTGCCTGCTCTTTTTTGGTTTGTTTTTCTCCTCGCTGTCGAGGAAAGACATGTGAGAAATGGGATGAAATGGAGTTAGCAGTTTAAAACATTAGATGTTCTTTGAAGCATGCTGCAAGGCTCTTATGCAATGCAATCACAATTATGTAATGCAAATGATTATAAAAATAAATGTATCTTGGACAATATGTGTGTGTGACACATTAGGAACTCATGACACTGCTAAATGGCCATTGCTACAAGTTGTACATTAGGGCCTTCTGTTTGGGTTGGCTGAAATCTCAATTACTAACCAAATATTCCAGATTTTTGTTGTTGTAACACACTAGTGATTAGATAAAATGATTGCAGACTCTGGACTTGTTTTACAGAAACATTTCTGCCGTGCCTTTGTACTTCATTAGGAAGAAACAACATTACCCGCCTTTAATAAGGCATTTTATAAAGAAGTAATCATCAGAGCCATAAATTAGGAGTGCGTGGGAAATAGCTGCCCTTGGGTACTTCTATAATTAATACAGAAGTTAAACAAGTTAACCAGATTGCAGGATTACCTCAGTTTATGTTTGTATTGGATGGAAAACAGCTGAGGGCAAGTAATGATTGAGTAACTGGAGCAGCATTTGAGGCTGTGGTGCTGCTCCCAGCTCTGAACTCTCTGTGCACTCTCAAGCTGGGTGGGTTTTGGTGGTGGAGCAGGATTACAAAGTGGGCTGCTTAAACTTTGATCATGGCAAAATGGGGTTGGATGCACACAAACCTGAAGTGGGGAACTGTAATTACAAGGAAAGGAATATTGATTAATTGGGTAAAATTGTGGGCAGCTCCTTCGTTTTCTCAGAGGACAGGATTTTGAAGCTATTTTTGCTGGCCTTTGATGATCCAGTAAAGCCTGTTAAATTGTACCTAACTATTTCTCAACTTTAGTTTCATCTGCTCTTCATTTACAGTAAAGAATTTGTGTACTTTCTCTCGTTTGAGAATATGACTTTTTCCTGGGCTCTGTACTTCCCCACGGTGTAACTAATAATAGAAACAGCGTGTAAAAATAGGCCCTTGGCATTTTAACTTCTTGGCACTGTCTCGAGGGTTGTTCCTTTCACCTCAGGCTATGACCTTCTTACCGAGGTTCAGAGAGCTGAGATGAACGTGGTGAGTTGTTCCTTGTTAGTGTTACAAACACAGTGCTCTGCATGTTAGATTAATTAGCTGCCACAATGATTCTGTTCCTCTCAGTCCTAACTCCAAGTTCTCTGCAAGGCTGAAACCCCCATGGGCTAGTTGAGGATTCAACAAATTTTTGTTCTTTTCTTTTTCTCAACAAAATAAATATTAAAAATAAGATGTTTGGTTTGTTAGGATGTCATAGATCACCTGAAAACCCAGGGAAACATTCAGTTCTATTGGAACCTCTGGGCCCAACTGTGATGAATTACCTGAAATTTCAACCTGGATAAAAAGTAGGAATTTAGCAAGTTATAAACTAAAGGTACACACTTATACACAGCATGACATATATTTTAAATTAAGTCTTTCCTATAAGTGGTGTCATTCTGGTTGTCATCTCATTTCTGTGTTTCAAGAAATATGATTTAATTCATGTATTTATTTATGAAGATCCCTGTCTAAAACGAATTTATGCTCTCAGCTCTCTTATCACCACTTTCTTCTGAAAAGCTGGGTAAAACCCTAAATATTTGGTAATGAGAAGTCAGAAGCTCAATGTTTCTGGGGATTAGAGGAACACTCCTGTTTGGGACAGATGCACTTTGTGCTTGCAGAGCATGGGGGTGTTGGGTTGTTCTTAGTTCTTCTTTCTTGCTGGAGTTTGCCTCTCAGAGAGTGAGGGATCTACCTGGTGGGACATGAACTTAACCTCTCCTCTTCCTGGCACTCCAAAAAGTTCAAATTTTAAAATATTCAAAGTATCAGTTTCTATAAGAAAATTAATTGTTCCTAACCTGAAGTGAATTGTTGGTGAAAGTGCCCCCAGTAGAAATGAGCACTGATAAAACAGAAGTGCGAGCTTTTAACCTTTTACCTCAGTGGTCCAAACTGTGTAAATCAATGGAAATAATTGTCTTCTATATAAACAGAGAGTGAGAGTCATCACTGTGTAAAAGTGGTGCAATTCCCTCTGGGATGAGAGGAAAAAGCAGCTGCAGGTTCTGGGATGTGTGTCCAGGCTGGAGAGGAGCTGAGCCTGCATTAAATGATTGCTGCCCTTCCCCAGTGCATTGAGGGCCAATCTGAAATGCTTTAAACTTTCCTCATTGCTGTCAGCCTCTCTCAGTTTGGCTGATCAGGAATGACCCAAGTGATGCTTCAAATCTCACTAATTACATTGTATGCTAATTTTAGAGAAGCATTTTTGGATTTTGAGTACTTTTGGTTCTGCATCCCACAATTCACTTTCACTTTGTTTTCCTATATGTTGATGCTGTCCATGCCATACAATAAAGTCATCTCCAAAAACATGAGCCAAGCCACAGAGTTCTAAATCTGGCTCTGGGGATTAGAGAAAAAAAAATAGTTTATCTTGCAAAATTACTAAATATCCTAAAAAATATTTCTTTCCTCCTCCAAATTTTACAAACTCTTCCTGTGTTTTGGGAGATACAGGTTTGTCAACAGGGAACATATAGAGTAGAATATAATAAATCTGAAAAATACTTCTTAAATTCATCCTAGCTGGTTGAAAATTTAATACAGAAAGCAATGAGCTCTCAATATTTAGATTATCATTCCTTAAAAAAGCTCTTCTTCCATTTCTGTTAGTGTAATTCTATATTAAATAGCTTTAAGAAACCAATTACAATATATATATATATTATACATTAGAAAATACGTGATTTACTTAATAAAAAGCTAGTTTTGCATTAACATATTGAAAACTATTCAGTTTAACTAATTGTCCTCTGAAAATTGATGAAGTTGTGCAATTCCTGGTTCCATGCTCTGTCTGTGCATCTTAACAAGAAGAAAAGCAAAGGTTGTAACCCAAAATATTAAATCTGGAATTTACACCTCGTGGGGAGGGTATTATTTTTTATTTTTCTGAAATAGGTATAACAAAGAACATCTGTTGAGGAAGTACAGAAAGAAGAAGGGAAGCACTTTGCAGAAGTCTGCTTTATGTTTGTAAAGATGTGAAACCCAGCTCACCAAGGTAATGTGAAAGGATGAAACAGGAAGAAAGAGTTAAATAATACCACAAACCTAAATGATTCCTTAGAGAATCATTGTCAGTCTGTGAAAGGGGTTTGCAAAATTGAGAAACTCCTCAATTTTTTAATCCTGGCTGAGTTCCTGTGCTGAAGTTGGTTACACAGAGCTGGGTTTGTACTTTGACATCCCTGCCAGGTATCGGGGCTGTGCTGTTACTTTAATTTACAGAAGGACCTGGTGCTTTCTCATGCTCTTGCTTTCGTGGGGGTTTGCTATTAATATCCTGCTACCAGCTTCAGGGAGCTGTTTTAGGCTGCACTCAAAGGTTTTTTGGAAATACCGATAAAATAATTCAGCTGTCTCCTTTCGGTGCTGTACGAGGTGTGACAGTGTTCGTTTTGCCCGTGGCTGTCTGGCAGACAGAACAGAAAACATTCCGAGGTGTTAAACCCTGCTAGTGATCCTGGCAGCAGCAATAAACCTGGGAAGTTCCAGGGAAATGCCGCGGTGTATGTGGAGGTTAATCCGCATTTTTTGCATGTCAAGGACTTCCAAGTTCTGTCAAAGGAAGTTTGGGCTAAATAAAAAGGCACAGGATATGACCCTCAAAAATTGCTGCTTTTAAATCCAAGAATAAACTAACACATCCTCCAGTTTCATAAACCCTTATGTCTCAGAACTGAGTTAATTAATTTACTCTATATTTATCCTTTATTTTAAGGAAGATGATTTGTTTTACTTTTCTAGGAAAAAGGAAGGATAAATACATAAAGCAGGGCAGGAGGTTGGAAAAATTTACAGAGGAAGAAAGAAAAGAGCAAGTGACTTTTGGTTTAAAAGTTACCGTTCAAAAACTCTTCCGCACTTAAAAAAAATGTTTTCATTCTTGATCTTTTCTCCCCACCCTCTGCCTGTTCCACGACAAAGTTTTCATTTCTGTAGTTATAAATTAAATTATAATTATACTGTGCTGCTGCTACAAATACAACTCCAGTTGGGATTCTTGTTTGACAGGAGCTTTCCTTGTGCCTCTAGAAAAGTCCCATATAAAAATGGCTTTTACAAATGCCATAAAAATTCCTCAAACAGGAATATGCAAAAGAAATGGTGAATTAGAAAGTGCTGCCAAACCGAGTAATCATTGTAACACAACTTAGCTCAAAATGATACAACGGATGTAAATTTAAAATAATTGAGAAGAAACTCTGGTGTTGAGATTGCTTTTGAAAAATGTACTTGGAAACATTTTAGACTTTTACTCTGCAATCAAGGAGCTTGGAAACTCCCTAAAAAAATAATCTGAAATTTCAGTGGGATTGTTTTTCAACAGACATAGCAGTCACCAATTAACTCTTTGAGAAGAAAGGGGCGGAATGAGAAAATGTAATAGACACAGTATCAATTGAAAATAATTTTAAAAATAAAATTGTGAGAGTAATTACACCTGAAGCATTGGATCAGCTCAAACAATCAAAAGGAATTGCCAGGATGATCACTTCAGTTACCTTCTGTAAACAGGCTGTGTTTAAACCTCCCAGTAAAACGCTGATTGCACCTAATCACCCAATCAGTTCCAGTTAGAGGCTGGACAGCTGAAATCGATACAAACTCCAGCACTCCTCCCTCAGCGCGGTGAAAAATTGGATATTCTGTGTGATTCCTTGGGGAAAACTGCACCTTTTACCCAACAATTCTCCTTTATTTATCCAATGATGTTGCTGTAGGGCAACAGCTGAGATATCGTAACTGTAGATTTATAGAATTGTCATCTTTCTCAAGTTTCACCATTCTCTTTTGCCAGTGTTAAGTGTTTCTTTCATGACAAAGGAAATCTGACAAGGTAAATAGATGGTCCAAATTGTCTTGTTCATCCAGTGTTTCTGTGGTCTAACCAGCTACAGATGCTTTATGTTTCCAGGAGTAGCTTGGGAAGATAAATCTATCATCCTCTACCAGTCCCTGTTGTTCTTTTATACATGGGAAATAAAAATTCCTCATGTTTCAGAAATCTCATAACAAGCAGAAGGACACTGACATGGCAAGTTACCCCTGAATGTGGTGCTGATGAACTTACACCAATTTGGATGGGATTGGTCAGAGAAATTGGTGATTATTAAATTTATTCCTCCTCTTTCATAAGGGATCTGGTTTTCTGCTGGTTGCTGGCAGAACAGAAGCATGGAGTGATGTGTTAACCTCATACCAAAATAAGGATTTTGCAGTAGTAAGTATGTTTATATAGTATATTAAGTATCTTTGTAACTCCCCCAATTCCATGTTCCAGCCCACATGCTGGGATATCCTGCAGAAGAAAACATCCCACAAGTATTATTCTGCTCCACAGATTCATCTGTTCTTTTCCACCTCCTGGATCCAAAGATAGTTTACACATCTCTGTTGTGTGAGCACAGGCAATTGTATGAGGATGATGCCTCCCTCTGCATTTTCTTGCAAAGGCTCATTATTCATTTGTTGTAACCACAATCTGAGAAAAAACCAAAATATATGCACGATAAGGCAGGATTTCTAACACAGATGCAAGGCTGATTAATTTTACTGACATTTTTACTGCTGCTCTCTGTGTGTAGTTATAAAACCATTGTAGTACTATCTGTGGAAAGAGGACAGACTACTACTGTGAGTATGAGTAGCAAATACAAGCTGCCAGTCTCACTCTGAGCAAGGGGAAGTGACATGATAAGGAAATTTTACACTCAAGTGTCTAAAATTGTTGCCCTCATCATAACGCTGGTGGGAACAGCAAACTGGGAAAGTTCCCGAAAAACGGCAGTGTGAACAAAGCACTTTGGGGAGTGTAGCCCTTGATATCAGGCTTGAAAATATCGTTCTGTTTGTTTTGTCTCTGCAAAATATTGGCCGTGATGTTCAATAATAGGGGGGGGAAAAAGCACACAAATGCACAGCCCTGTCTAGAACAGCTTCTATCTGAAGCCAACAAGCTTGCCCGTGAGCTACCAGTAGGATTAAATGAGTTTTCTGAGTTCAAAATGGCCCGAATGGGAGCTCATTAAAAATACAGAACTGGTTAAATGATGTGTTAATGTGTGTATGAACAAGGTCTTGAGGTGGGGTTTTTGTTCCAAATTAAGAGTACAGGAGAATTGGGACGTTTTCCTCTCCATTGTGTCTCAGGGAATGCCACAGGATCTGAAATAAGCTGTCCATGCTGGAAGGTGATTTAGAGTAAAAGTGAGGGAGTGAAGAGTCAGATGTAATGGCTCAGTCAGGATTTAGGCCTTTCCACCTGCAGGGAACAGACCTCTCCCAATAAAGTGTGTGAAGCACCTTATAGAATGTCCATTTATGTAAAACCAGTGATAACCTGTGGGACTCTAAACCTATTTACTGTGCTCTTTAACTTCACTGGATTTGCTCCTGTGATAACTCTGAGCTGTCATCTCCCTGTTTCTGAAAAATATCTAGACCTGAAGAATCCAATCTGGCTGGTACATAATCCTAAATGGCCACATTGGATATGGATTCTGTCTATCAGTTCTCTCCCCGTTTGTCTGGATAAGTTTCATTCAAGCCCTATTGATCACAATTAAGGGTTGAAATTAGAAATTGACTTTCATTAGCTCAAGGCAAATTAATCCCAAGGCACTGGAGGAGGTTGTACTCACTTTCTGTTAGTGAAGTTGGCAATCAGGTTCAGCTGGAATCCAAAAGTGCAGTGGGAAGGCTGTATCCCAATATCTTAATGTGACAGCTACCAAGGGAATTACTTTGAGAAGCAGAAGAAGGGAAACTGGAAACACTGAGGGGGTGGATGCAGACAGATATGACAGGATTCTAAGAACCTGGGATTCCTGACAGCGTAGGCCTTCAGAGCCCACCCACTGAGCTTTGGCAGGTAATAATCTAGGAAATTATAATACACTTATTTTAAGAGAATCCGTTGAGATGTTTGATCCTAGATCTTCATTACACATACAGCCAGGCTTTTGCTGCTGGAGCTCTGTTTTTTTTCCCCAATTATCTCGAAGGCAAGAAGAGATTTCAGAATGGATTTTGTAATGGTGTAGCATCCAGTGAAGTGAGCACAAGTCTGACCACATTCTGCTGAACCTATCATCGTGATATTCCTGTAGGAAAAAAAATGTTCACTCAATTTAGATGTGCTGCTCCTGAATGGAGCTGGCTGAGATCCTCGTGCTCCGTGTGTGGGTAATGATGTTGTAAAAACCTGGCACGGGGAGGAATCGCTGCAGCTAAAGAGCTGAGATTTACCCTCCCTCCCAACTGCAGGCTTTCTCCAGAAACTCCTCATTTCAACAGAGCAACCCTGTGCAAACGATGGGAATGAAACGTTTACAAACAGTGGAATTTGTGTTGTGCTTCTCAGCTCATTCCTCTGACACAAAGCCATCAGACAGCTTTGTCTTACAGCTCAGCAGATTAAGCACAGGGGCTGGATCTGTGTGCTCCTACAAAAGCCTTCCTTCTTCCCCCCTCTCCCAGCCCCCTGAACATATTCTGAATCTGGAATATAAAGCAGTGTGTGTGTAATTGGGGAAAGAAATGGAATATATTTCCTGGTGACGGGGGAGTTCAGGCTCTGCTGGGACAAATGGCAGCGCCTTTAATGAGCTTCACGGTGCAAGATTTAGTGGCATGGTGCAGGAATTCCTGTCAGAGTGGGGCTCTGATAGCACTTATCAAAGAGTACACGCTACTTATCTATCTGAGGCAGGGAACTCTAGCTCCCTTTAACTGTCAGCACATCTATAATCCTTCCAAGGCTGGAATTGTTGATAGAGTGCCAAATATCTTGGGTTATGGATTGCCAGAAAGAAGGAGATCTGTGGTTGTAATCTCGAACAAAGCAAATGTAGCTGTTTAATGAAATTCTGCTGAGCTTTTAATGTGGCATAATATAAACATAGTTTGTTGTGGGTTTTTTTCAGTATTGTTTTGGAGATAAAACAGAGGGATTGGGATATAGAGAGATTTGAGGATTATGGCTATCTACCTACAGATAGATAGCACAGGCAGACCCAGCTATTTATGTTGCTATTTTTGCATGATGGAAGTCTTAATACACACACTGGAATGTTCTGGTCAATTAGTACCTTTGTGGCATTATGAACATGGTGTTAAAGGACATTGGAGATGAGACAATGTTGTAGCATTCAGCAATGAAAAAATAACATCAAATAGGACAAAACAGCCTCTGCTGAATGGTGTAATCAGCAAGCAGGCTATTTTAATTCTAACTCTCCATGAATCAACATCTGTCTGCTTGCTGCTTTATCTTTAAAGGCATACACACAGAGACATGTGCATGCACAAGCTTTGGAAATAAATGTATTTTAATTTAGGGCTGATTGAGGCTGTGGTTTCACTGCTGAAACCCAAGTCCTGTGCTAAATCTCAGCACAATTTCTGCCAGCTGCAGTACCAGGGTTTAGCTCATGGTTTCTGCTCCCCTTCCCCAGTCAGTGCTCATCTAAAATTTCACACCACTGGCACTTCTGCTGGTGATTTACGTGGCAGTGACAGTGGCACACGAAGAACAACAACGTCACCAATTCCTGTCATCTCAGTTCCTTGCCAAGGGAGTAGAAGCTCATCACGTTCAGCTCTCTTGATGCAGCTCCCATTAACTTTGGATATTCTTATTGAGGGGCACAGCACCTTCTGCCCTTACCCTGCTGGAAGGTACAGTTGTTAACAAGAATAATTACAGCAGATGAGTAATTCTTGTTCCCTGATCAAAACAGAAAAACAAAACAAAAGGGTTATCAAGCCCTGGCACAGGCTGCCCAGGGAAGTGGCTGAGTCACTGTCCCTGGAGGGATTTTAAAGCCATGTGGATGTGACACTTGGGGACATGGGTTAGTGGTGGCCTTGGCAGTGCTGGGGAACAGTTGGACTCAATCTTTAAAGTATTTTCCAACCTAAATTATTATATTCCTTTTTTTTCCCCCCCTTCATCCTTAACAAAGCCCTTGGGCGAGCAGCTCCTACAAGCCTACATTTTTCTTCATTTCCTTTTCAACTCGAGGGTAATAGCAGTTAAATCTAGTAAAATAAATGTTGATTGATGGAGTTTATTCATCATGCCAGGCTAATGAGGCATCATAAATATATTTGTGAATGTGTAAAATCCATTGGGGGCAATGGCTTCAGTTGGATAAAAGATACAAAGTCTTCTTGTTTCACTTGTCGTGGAGGGAGGAACCAGCTGAGCGTGTCGCTGTTGATTCCGATTTTTTTCAGCCTTCACTGGTGCAAATAGGTTCTTTTGCAAAATTCTCCAGAGGAGAAACACGACAAAGCAAGCCTGTCTGGTTTTTGAGTTTATCCCCAGAGAAGCAATCAAACAGCAGAATCAGATCCTGAATTTCAAGAAGGAAAACACATGAACATTTCCATTTTTCTTCTGCTGACATATTTTGTTTACGGAGTTGTGGCTGACAGGACTTGTGTGGCTCATCACTGTCCTTGTTTCATTAACCCATGTTGGCTACAGAACTGGTTTCTGTTCTATGGGAAAAGGGAAGGGTTCCTATACACACATATCATAGTGTATTTTGATAGTAAATGAGGGATCTAGACCTAAAAATATCTGAAAATCTGCAGTTAATGGTTTGAAAATGTCTGCCCGTGTTTAGAAACGTTTGTCATAGTACAGGAAATTACAAAGGCAATTGGAGGGCTGGAATTCCTTTCACATGGGCTGCTCATTTGCATCTTAATGAGATAGCTTCTCATTAGTCCCAGAAATGCAGGTCAAAGAAACCCAGGCAAAATCTGATAATTTTGCATCTCTGCACCCCTGCTCATCTCAGGAAATTTGGTCTGAGTCAGTGAATGTGGACTGTCTGTTAACTATCAATATTATTTGTGCAGAGAAGAGCAAATTAACTTTTCCTTGCAAAAATACCTCACCACAATATCTGTGCCTTAAATCAGTGAAAGGTTTGTTATTTGTGTTGATATCTCCCTGTGTTTTGCAAAGTTCAAGAGAATAATATTTCAATACCATATTCCTTGGGGGATGATGATTGGGCTAGTTAAAATTTCCTGTAAATTGAAATGTTACTTTTAAGGTCATTATTCTTCATGCATAAGAACGGAAAGAACATGATGCATTTGTAATGGAACAGAGTATTGCTGTGGAAAATGTCAATTGTAAATTGTTCCTCTCGTGTATACAGAGGTTCTGATGTCAAAAGTAAATGTTCTGCTATTAAATGGAATTTCTTTAGCTCTAGAAAATGTTCTGAGATTCTGCCACTGTCTTCTGAGGATCAGCTTGTCTGATTTGGGACTCAGCTCTGAGAGCTTGACACTCACATTTATCATGAGCAGCAAAGCCAGAGCAAGTGGCAACATCCTGACTTGCCAGAGGAAATTTGCTTCCTGTCCTTCTTCTTCCATTCAGGTTTTTAATGACCCTTCTGTCCTGGGAGAAGTGTTCAGGTGCCCTCCTGGCCCAGACACAGAACAAACAACTCCATGCAATAAATAAGTGAGGGCTCTCCTGCTGGATTTTAGGGTAGTTCAAGTGATCATTTTCCATTAGCAAAACCTGGAACTATATCTGAGTGGTTTGACCCTAATTTGCCTGGGATGTGACCATGGAATGGAAACATTTACACTGAATTGTGCTGAGTTCTGTGCTGCCTGCCCTAGTTTGGCTTTGCCACCACGATGGCAATGTTTGCATCCCATAACATTCCTGACTGGAAAAGGCCCATGGTATCCCCACCCCCATTCCTGAGAGCAGAAACCCTGAACATGAATTATTGCACTGGGTGAAACACAGATTAAACCAGCAATTCATGTGATGGGGTGAGCACAGAGGAAGGAAACCGCATTTTTAAGCTCTGAAAATGTTCTCAAGACTTAGGTAAATCTTTGTCAGTCTGTCAAGTTTAAACATTAGCTCCTCGATCCCAAAACTTGCTTCTGCCATATTCCAATTAGCATTTTTTGAGGGGAAAGGTTGGATTTTGGCTCTGCCTTGCGAAGGCGTGCAAGAGCACCCAGCATATCCACTATATTTACTTTTTAAACAACATAAACTCTTAGTTCTTCCTCCAAGAGCAGATGTTCTATTCCTTTTATGGGTTTTTATTGCCTTCTGTGTACTTTTTCTTGTTTGTCTGTGCTGGGAGGGGAAGTTGTAAGGAGAGAAGCTGGACTGAGATCCCAATCTGAGCCAATATTCACGCAGGGTTTATAAAGCAAGATAACAACATCCCTGTTTCCAGTAACTACCAGCACTCTATTGCCTTTATTTTCCTTTAGTGAAGAGTAAACTGCCTTTTTAATAGACCTATTCATTATAACTTAAAAGAATGCTTCTCCCAAGAGGCAATAGCCTGTTCAGAGCCCACTGTTTTGTGTGCAAATTTAGGATGGAGGTTTCTTCCCCTCATGCATCCCTTTGCATTAATCCACAGTGTGATTTTCCTGCCTCTTTGTCACCCTCACCCAACAGCGTGACACCGTTGCCACTAAGTTCATTCCATCCTGAGTAAATATTATATTAGGATATGTCACTTAAGAGAAGGTGTGTGTAGCTCTGTTTAACTTTTAAATGCTTAACAGATCAAAATAATGAAAATAAATTGCTCCTGAGTTCAGTAGAGGAGGAGGCCCATGAATTTTAAACAACTGGCCTCAATTATCCTTCCTCCTGTGGTGCTTCCATTCAGATAAGCCTGCAGCAAAGCACTTGGCCTAAAGATGTTCATCTGCTGTGGTCTCTCCATGGAAACAGTCTTAAACCAGAGAAAACAATTCCATTTTTAAAAAGGCTGAATCTCCTTTCCAGTTGGCTCCTAAAATAACTTTGAGCTCAGCCTCACACGTGCTTAACTGCAAGTTAACTCAGCAAGGGCTGAGGGATGTTGTTAGAACCATTTTAAGGAGAAAGTTGGGGACACTGCTGTGACAATCACTTCAGCTGCCAGTGTGGCCTTAAAGAATGATCTGTTCCTTCA
This sequence comes from Pycnonotus jocosus, assembly GCA_013400435.1. Classification (NCBI taxonomy): domain Eukaryota; kingdom Metazoa; phylum Chordata; class Aves; order Passeriformes; family Pycnonotidae; genus Pycnonotus; species Pycnonotus jocosus. Next base: position 148,747 of record VWYP01025877.1, on the reverse strand, counting down.
CCACTGCTTTTAATGTGGTGGCCCTTTGGGAGAGCTGAGGATTATGAGCTTTCCTAAACTCATATTGTGGAATCCTGGCCCCAGTTAACCATTTGCATTCTTTTCCAGAGGCAGAAATCACAGCTCAGCTTCTTTCTTTGAGCTCTTTCAGCAGCTGAAGGTGAATGACCTTGTCTGTACTTCCCTGTTCTCTCCAGACAAACCCAAATTTTCTCAAACACACAGGAAAGGGAAAGAATCACCATTTTAGTTTAGTCATAATTAGCCTGAATATTGAGCCCAACAGAGAGTTTCAGTATCTATTAAAATTAAATATGTATTATAAACTCCCTTGGAACCGAATACTGATTCATTTTGCATCATTTTCCCCTCCATAGCTCCTGCACAGTAAATTTGCCTTAAGAGAAGGTTGTATTTAAGAAAATAACTCAAATTATGCTGACCATATGTCAGGGATACCCGGCATGTCTGTATTTTACAGACATGACAGCTTGATCCAAAAGACATTAAAAAACCATTCTTGTTTTGGTGATTTTTGGGGAGGCAGGGCTGTTGTGAGCAACCTGGCTATTTTAGCAATACACTGGTGGCACACAAAGCCCCCACTGTTCACAGGGTTGGGAACTGGGACAAAAAGATAAGTCAAGACTTTCCTGACTGGATGCCAGCTCCTTTGTGAACTGTCTGAAATGCCCAGATTATGTTGATTCCTTATCACCAGAAGAACCAGCAAATGCTGTACAATTGCTTCACTCACGTTGCCAGGACGTGACATCCTTTGGGTAAATCATGCCTCCTTTTGGAATCCAAATTATTTTTATCCTAATTTTCAAGGTTCTATCTTCTTTCAGTCAATTTGTTTTCTCTCTGTTGATGGCCTGTGCTGTGGCAGCTTCCTGCAGGCTGCTGTTCCCTTGTGCAGCCATCAGTCTGCTCACCTTTCAGACCCTCTGTGCCCATTATATCCTCTCTGATCTTGGATGATTCTGTTTTCCTCTCATCCTTTAGCTTTCTTCAAGATTAATGCTTCCATCAGCCTTCCACTGCTGACTCATTCCTGATCTCCTCCCTGACCTGCTCCCACAAACTGGAATATGTCAACCTATGAAAATCATTTACTTGTGAGAGAGAATGACCAGGAAAATAGATGGATAATGAGATAATCTTATCATTTCTCTTGCTGTTCAGTGCCTGTCCCCATAAAGCTTAAAGCTACACCCTGTTTTTTACCTGTATTATTGCACATATCCAGCCATGGGCCTACAGAACTGAGCCTTCATTTGCTTTTTGCTTGCCTTTTTTTTTTTTTTTTTTACTTATTATTATCCTTTGCTCAGAAGCTGCACAGCTCCTTTCCTTTCTGGCAATTTTGGGCATTTTTCAAGTGTTTCTCATCCAAGAGTTTTCAAACTCATCATTCATCTCCATGACTATCCCTGCTCACATGGATTAAATTTTGCCTTGAGTTATTTCTTAGCATGGGGAAAAATGGGATTCTGGAATTGATTGGTTTACCAAAGAAAACCTGTATTAAAGCTGAGCATAAGCCTGAGTTTTCTTAACTTCCTATCCTGGCTGCTATAATTTCTTCCTATGCCAAGCTAAGACACAGCAAATAAAATTCCAGAGGGTTTCTTGGGCTTGGTTACACCAATTTTAGCATCATTTTTGTCCTGGGGGAATATTGTCTCTCTAGTTACTCTGAGATACTTGGAATCTCTCAGGAAAATTAAATGATGTTGCTTCCTGTTTTTCTTCCTGGACTTCTTTTGTGTTTCTATAACCTGAGGGGGGGCTGGATAAATCTGGAAATGAATCTGGAAATGATTGCCAGCATGAAGGACTCGTTGGATATCAGATATCAGAGGGTTTGTGGTGAAGAGTGAGCCCCTCATGCTTTGGTTCTGTTGTCCAGGTGTCCTGGGGACCAAACCGGGGTGCAGTGATGCCAGCCTGCCTTCAGAGCTTGGATGGTGGCAGAGGGACAGCAGGAGAGGGAAATAATTTATCTTATTGAGTTTTTTTCAGTGGCCAGCAAGCGAAAACTTCCTCTGAGGAGCAGGGTAATAGTGGGAGATGGAAGGCAGTGTGTTCGATTTTGGAGAGCTACTGGAGCTGCTGCTGCAGCCATCTGGAAAGAGATTTCCAGTCTGCAGCAGGAGATGAGACACAGAGTGGGAAATGAGGCCCCAAAATGTCCTGCAGTGTCTCCACTCCTAAATACCCTGGCCTGTGAGTAGAGCAGGAGGGAAGAGGAAACCTGAGCAGCAGGAGCTGCCCTTTGAACTGATATTTCACTTCCCAGACCAGCGCTTTTCACATGCCCTAAAATTTAAAACAAATTGGAACTATTTCAGAGCTGTGAGTATACACAGCCTAATCTGTTTAATTGCTGTCTGACAATATGAAATCAGTTCTGAATGTATACCATTCAGTAAAATAATAATTACCATAGCAACACACACTACATCTGAAACACAGCTCTTCCCTACAAAAACCCAAACCCAGAAAGCCTGAACTCTTCACACAGCTCTGAGAGCAATTAGTGAGGTTTCTTCTCCCCTTTCAAATCACTGTATTTGAAAGAGGCCCACAGATGTCGAAAGGTAAATAACAATCAAATCTTGTTTCTCCACTCCAGCCTTAATTAGGGATAAATCAGTGCATTGTGTCTTTTATGGCAGAGATTGTAACTAATTCTGTCCCCCAAAGCAGAGACAGGATGGCAGCAGAGACACCATCCTGGGGCTTCTCAAGTCCTGCCCCCACTTGACCCAAAGGAAAATACATTTTCTGGGACCATTTTCCCAGGTTCTTTGTTGCAATTATTCTGCTCCTGCCTCAGAACTGGCAGTGAAGGTGCCCATCAAGATGTTCAATGGGAATTTGAGCAGGATTTGAATTAGAATTTGAAACTGTATTTCTGGAGATGCAGTGGCTCAAATGGAGAGGTGACAGTATTTTATTGAAGCACTTTCATGTTCTGAACTATACAAGGCCTTGGCTCTGTGTGTGTTGCTGAAGAATATTGGAAAACAGGGTGGCTTTCTGTGAGTATCCTCACAAAACGAGGGGAAATGCTTCCATTTGAAAAAATCACAATTATTTTCCTTTACCTGCTTTGTTTCTCCCACAAGAAAGTCCTACACTTGACCCTGCTAAGATCCATATTTCTATTTTTGAGTTTTACTAAAAGAACATTAAGGAGTTTGACAGGAATTTGGAGGCAAAGGTGTTTGCAAGAGCATGGAATCAACAAACCAAAGTCAACCCCAGAAATTTAGTGCAGTTCAGTCTTTTTCTAGAACTGCAATCATAACATCTCTGTGAATATTGCTGATTTTTTATTTATTTATGTACAAATGTATGTACAGGAAGGGTTCAGTGATTTTTCATAACTGGTACCATTACTGTCAGCACAGTTCAGATCCCTGAGTTCAGAATTGCCAGCCACAAAATGACTTAAAAATTCGGTGTAAGAAGGCATAAAACCCCAGTCTGAGGTGTGTGATTTGTTCCCTTCTGTGGTTTAGAGTGACAGAAGTGAGGATGAAGAGACTTTGCCCTGCAGGGAGTAAAAGCTCCTGAGCTGGGTGAGTGATGGATGGCTGCAGTAAAAATGGTTTTCTTTCCAGAATGAATTTAGAAGCCACTGGGTCCATAATGTGAACTCTGTGGTCTGCTGCCCTTGGGGGATTTTTTATTTTTTTCTGGTGTTTTGTTTTGGTGAGGAAGAGAAGCTCCTTTCAAAGATTAGCTTATTTACAGAAGTGTTTATTGGATGTGAGCAGTTGATTTCCTGCCCGTTATTCCATCAGCAGCACCAATTGCTCAGTAGGTGCAGGCAGGATGCTTGGTGCCAAAACCACAGAGGATTCACTGACAATTTACCCCTGGAACATTTAGAATTGATGACAAACTCTCTCTCATCTTGCTGTTGATTTACATAAGCAGGTGATCATTGCTACAAGTCAAAAAATCAATTTTTTTTCCTTCCTCAAGCAGTGGAAAGGCGTTTTCAGTGCCGGCACCTCTGTCCTTCTGTAGGGAAAGGGCCACTTTTGGGTGCTCTTCCCTAAAAGATCCACCCTGATCCTGAGTGACAAGCTGCAGGATACCTGGGCACTGCAGATTATCCAGGTACATAAGAGCATTATGCCATTAGCAGGACTGATTTGTGCCATTTCATTAAGAATTACCTAATGGCACAATGAGAATTTTAAAGCCAAAGCTTGGTTATATCTGTGCACTTAATTCCCATTATTTTTGGATGCAACTTAGGGCTGTGTCAGGAAATACATTTAAATTAACTTTTCATGTGCAAAGCACTATAGACTAACAGATAATGGACATTTCTGCATTTTATTCTGCATATTCAGAGTAGCTTCATATAAAACAATTTTTCCTAAGTAATATGTTCAGGGAACAGAATTACTTCTTTTGGCTACCTGCTCAAAATGTATGAAATGCAAATACAAATGTGGGAGAGGAGCAGAGAACTATTTTTCTCCAGATAAATACAGAATCCTGTTTTTTCCACCACTCCACTGATTACTTAAAACAGAATGTCTGAAGTTTTCTGCGTTTTCAGCAAACTGCTTCCTCGTGGGTGTGAAAACAACACTTTGATAACTCCATCTGGGTTTTTTATCCCTTGTCCTGTTTATTATTTTGTTGCAGCAGATTTCAAATTTTTATCTGTGTTTCTCTGGGGTAGAATTTGTAGTTTTCAGTTGCTCGGATGCACAGCATCAACAAATCCTTTGGAAGGACTTTTTCCGGGAAGCAAGGACGTGTTTATATTTGCAGCTGAAATTGCTTCTTTATTCACTTTTCTTTTTCCTAGCCTGTGCTTTCTGGGTTTCCATAACAACACAAAAACTCTTTCTATAGTGCCTTAGTGTTTTTTCAACAAAATTCTTATTTTGTTTCCTCTCTTTTCTCCTTTTTTTTTTTTTTGTTGGATTCATCTCAAAATGAGCATTAATTGGAACCAACAGTGGGAAGAACTTCTTTTAGTAAGGAATTCGTAGGTCAGGATTGCTTCCCGTGATCAAATATGTTTTTTTCCAGGGAACTTGCCTGCAATCTTCACATTTTCCATAATTTTTTTCCCCCTATTATTCCATAGAAATATATCATAGCAACCCAATCTCCAGCCAGGAGATGTCAGGAAGAGCTTCCAGCACCTCTGGCAGGAGAGGATGGCTCAGGACAGACCCAGGAGGTTTGGGAACACTCCGGGCTCATCCTGTGGGATCCTTCCCAGGCCTTGGAATCAGTGCTGCCCTTCACTGGATGCACCTTTTGGCAAGGCCTTCTGATTAAAAGGGTTTGATTTTATTATTTTTAACCACCCTTGTCAGTTTGAAAGCATTAATTGAATTTTGCCTGTGTGTTTATATCTCCAGAGAGATTATTTGTGACGTGAAGGATGGAACACTGAGAAATTTCATGGCTTTCCACTCATTTCTTTTTTTCCCCCCAAGCTATCCTTTATTGTTATTTCTGCTTTAAATTTCTTTAAACCCTAGATTTCTTAAATAGCATTAAATTTATGGAGCAACTTTTGATTTCAGCTTGAGGATCACACAGTAATTGTGAATTGGGAACAGAGAGCAATGTCATATGAAGTCACTAGGTTAGAATTTTTTCCTTTGGTTTGATATTAAATAATTCATCTGGAAAAATGGTAGTAAAGAGATTTAGTAATGCTTTGGTGTTACTTTGATCCCGTTGTTTAAAGGTAAGTTTTCAGAATTTCAGCACATGGGGGATCAATGTCACTCATGTGTTTTGAATGCTGATGGTCTGGAAATGAGGTAAATTCAAGTGTTTCCTAAAGTGTTGAGGCCTAATTCAAGGTCAGTCACTGTTGGCAAAAATCCTCTCTGCAATTCAAACCCTCACAGGAAAGAATTCCTTCCCAAAATCCATTCTAAACCTCTCCTTTTCTAACACAGATATTTTTTCTAATGCTTGTGCATAAGGTTTGAACTTTTAAAGCATTTAGAAAATGACCAAAATATGAAACCAAAAGTTATTTATAGTGAAAGGGTTTTGTATTTGTGGGTACAAATTCTAATACCTGAGCAGATGGCAGCACCTGCAGGGTTACAGATGTTTGCATCCCTTGGTGCAAAACCCAACCCTGTTGTGTTTCTAAAGATTGATTGCTGAGACTTTATTCCAAAACCTGTCATAGCAGCCACAGTAAATATAAATAGTAGACAGAAAAGGCCACATTTTTGGAAGGTTATCCAAGAAGATGTGTGTGGAGCTTGCTTCAAAGCAAGACCAGCTCATTTTCTCTCTGCTTTGCTCTCATTCTGTGTGTTAAAGCTGCAAACCACGCTGGTAAAGTGTGAGTGCATTGAAGTAATTTGCTTTACAAGATGTGTTAAAAGGTTTTGCTGCATATAGATCTTCTTTCACGTGGCGTTAAAATGTTTCTTTCAGTTCCTCCAAACTCAGTGTGGCTCTTATCGAAGGCTTCTCCACCAGGCATTGCCTCTGATCATCATTCCTTACTCCATTTTATTTCCCACTTTCACTAGGTTCATTAAGTATCTCGAGATGAGGATTTAAAAGACGGGTTGGAGGTCACATCATCCTCACCAATTTGTAATTATGTCCCTATTATCTCTAAAATCAAGACTGATCTTATTAAGTAAAGAGATTTCCCTCCCACTCCCTTGGGCATGCTAACCTGATTAACACAAGGTCATTCTCCAATTCTTTAAGTTGCTTGAACTACTTGTTTTTTTGCCATATCCTAACAAATAAGTTGCTTTCCACTCCGTGCCCATCCTGTCACATCCCTGCACTTTGCTGGCTCTGTTGGCCTCACACTTTGAAGATCAACAGAGTAATCAATTAATGAGTGAAATTTCAGATGAGCCTTCACATGGATCATGAATCTTGGGAGAGAATTTCTCTGCTTGGTCCTGGCTGCATTCCAAGGCTGTTTTATTCTCTGTGTTATTTTCTTTATTCCCTCACTAACAACAGCAAAGCACCCAGGTGCTCCTCAGCCTGGCAGAGCTCAGATATTGAATGTCAATTGTTTCATATCCCCGCTCTTCATCTTTTGTGAGGGGTTTGGTTTATTCTTTTAGAGAATTGTTGAAAAACGGCTGCCTTGGGTCTTTTAGTCTCTATTTTCTGTGCTGTGGATAAACCTGCATCACTCCTAAGCTCAGCCCTGTGTCCAATTCTCCAGCACACAATTTAAACACAGACTCCAGTAGGCCTGAACAAAAGGTCACACTTCAGAGCTTGGAATTCCTGTCCAAGGGAAGAACAGCAGCATCGAGCATGGTCTTTGATATTTACTGGGGAACTGAAGACTTCTCCTCTCCTCAGGAAGCTCTCCAATAAATTCAGCTTAGAAAGTATCAACAAAACTGTTGTCTGCCACTGGGCTGTAAATCTCCTTGACATCCAAGTCATGCTCAGGACTTTAGCAGTAGGAATTTGTACATCTTAATGTGGTGAGCAATCAGCTGGAAGCAAATTATTAAGAAAAAAAAATATTCAGACTGGTTTTGCCTTTTGTGTTGCCAACTGTTGCCTTTAAACTGTAGGCGTCTGTCTGAACATGAAGTGTCCTGGGGTGAGTCACTGGCAATTTACCTGTCTCTGCATGAAATTGGTAATTATTGATCAGCACATGCAATAGGAACAGCTCTGGGCTGCTTTAGGAGCTGTGTAGGTGTTGAACGTATTTACAGTAATTATGTATTTACAGCTAAAATCAGAAAGAAAAAAAAAAAAAAGATACAGGACCCTGCTGACAGAATGTCGTGCCCTCCTCTCTTTTGTTCGAGAAATAAAGCAAATATTCTCCAAATCCCCGTGCCCCAGGCATAGGTGCAGCTCCTGCCTCTGTGTAACGCATATTTTGTGCATTTCCAATACCCCAGCGGAGTCTCGGTGCTGTTTCTGTTTGTGATTTCAGTTCATCATTAACAGGTCTTTTTGGAAAGAGCAGGAGGGGATTTTTCAGGAATCCACGTAGCCTCTTGTGGCTCCTCGTGCTCAGAAAGGCTCTGCACCACTGGAGAGCTGTGCCTGGGGGTGCAGGGATGCAGCTTCCAGCAGCTTCTCCCCACACACGGGAGCAGAGCTTTGTAATCAGCATTAGGATATCGCTCATTCTTCCCTAATCCTCCAACAATTCACTCCAGGGATTCGTGCTAATGATCCTGCATTCTAAATTATGTGCCATAATAATAATAATAAATATAACCTGCACAACATAAAGTGGAGTTTTAACCTAAAACGGCCTTCTCTCAATGCCAATTTGGGTGTTCCCTGGTTGAGTTCCAAATTTCTCTTTCCAGTCTTAAAGATATCAATAATTTTGGGGCAAGATTACACAAAGCCTAATCCTGCAAGGTGCTGAGAGAGCTCAGCTATTTATGGAGAAATCTCCATGTTCATCACTGGCTTGATTTCTTGTTTCTGTTGTGTGAAGAAGTTTTCTAGAGAAGGCTGAGAGAGGTTGGCTGTTACATTTTCAGTGGGTTTGGGGCATCTCAGAGTGTTGGATGTTCCCGGGTGCCTGACACACCTCATTCCACAGGAAATTGCCAGGCAGACTCTTGCTCTTCTGTATTGGTAAATTTTAGATAAATTTAAAGCACAAAGGTGCCACCAAGGATCTCATTTCTAAAGACTTGTTGTGCCCTTGTTGTTCCAGTGCTAAATCTGGGAGGAGGAGCTGTCTGTGCATGGGGAGGGGCTGTGACACTCTCTCTACTTTTAATCAAATTGTTGCTTCATTTACACTTTTGCCATGTAATGCATGTTTTATACCAGATTATTCAGCTACTGAGCCTGCTGGGCTCTGACATTTGTCATTATGTTAAAAGCTTGTTCAAAGGCAGCAAATAAAACACTTTTTCTTGTAAGTGAAATTCAGACAGACAAATCCAGCTGTTGCCTGTAAAAATAGCTACAGATGTCCTCAACAGGAAAAAGGTTTTCATGCGTTGTTATAGCAACTGAAATTCAGGAGAACTTTAAGATCAGATATTGGCTATTTTTTTTTTTCAAAATTCCCATTAAAAATACCCATCACAAATAATTTACTTTTTAAAGAACCACTCAGATTTAATAGGGAGAAATTATGCAGTACCAAATGAATTCCAACTTGCGGGTTATATCCACCACTTTTGGATGATATGAAACATGATCTGGTTTTAAACAGTGGTCCAGTGTCAGCTTGAAATGTTCTTTGTGTTACCTGTGTAGCATTTTTTAAATCTCTTAGTGTGGGACATCTCTTAATTCTACTCTCACTAACTGCTAACACACACACAAAATTGTAAAATCACGTTTTTCACAGAAATAGTTCTGTTGTGGCTGGAAGTCTGGAAATACAGTGAGGAATATTTGGTTTTTCAAGTCTGCTATTCTGACTTGAAAGCATAAATATTTCTCCTCTGATTAATGGACTTTTTTTAGCAAGTGTCAAATCAGCTCATTCTCTGCTTTGCAGCTGCTTTTGCCTTGAGTCCAATTTATATTCTGGGTGTTCCTTTCCCTAAATTTAGGGATTGACATATGTGGCAGCAAGACTAATATTTCATCAGAAATTTTATCATTCTGAGCACTGCTGATTTGTAGCACAATTTAGTTGTGGTTCAGACCTCTGTGTTTGGGAGTTGCTCTTGTTACCTGTCCTAATTTCATCCTAATCATCTCATTTGAATAGAAATCTCCCTCCCAAACAGTAGAACTAACCTGGCTGGCAAATCATTATTTCTTTCATGCCATTAATGCTTCTCTTCTCTTGCCCTTCTTTCCTTTTGACTGACAATTTCAATATTGAAATTGTAAATTCTTTGGGTAAGGGAACATTTTTTCAGGGCTCAGGAGCCACCACAGTGAATTTCCAGTGGAATGCAAGAAAAAACAGCCCAGATCCCAAAATTCCCAACACATATTCCTGGATTTTTTGGAGGGAAATGGGGCTTTCCACCACCACCATCCCTTGCCTTTGCTGCTCCTTTACCTTATGCAGAAGTTGGAAAGTGCTGTTGCACCCAGTGTGCCCCTTGTTAGCGTGGAGGTGACAGGGATGGTGTCCTGGGAGGTGCTGAGTGACAGAGGTGACATCATTGGGATTCTTGTCACTGCCACTTGCCAAACTCACGGCCAGAGCTGCAGAAGGGCTGCAAGGGCCACGTGCAGAAGGAAAGAGGGTGAGGAGGCAGCACAAGAACCAAGGACTGCTCTGTTCTGTTCATGCACAGCCCAGTTTCTTTGTGGTGACCTTATTTACAGAGCTACCTCAGGAATTTGTAAGAATGGTAACAAAAAATATGGCAAACTCTTACAGAGAATGCCAATTAAATATCCAAGTGCTTTGCCATTTGAAATGTGTTTGCTCTTGTGTCCACACAAACAGTGATCAACTATCTAATACCTGAAAAATGAATGTAAACAATATGAGACCCAACTGGAGATTATTAAGCACATTTTAGTGTCACTCTGCAGCACCAAGTTTGTGTATTTCCACTGTTTGTTTCTTTTTTTAATTCAGATTCATTTCCATAAGAAACTTTATCTTGGGAAATTTTTATGCCTAATAAAAGTAATGTTGCTCCTTAGGTCATCACCTGAGAGAGCTTAGGTCAGCCTTGTACATTGCAGGAACATTAAATTGAATCATCTGAGCAAAAATAGATCATCAGAGAGCAGCAGATGAATCCATTACTGGGAAATCTGCTGCTTTTCCCAGTCTGGACAGGAGAGGAACAATCTCAGCTGAGGGGATGTTACAAAGCTGGGAGAGGAAAGACATGAGGCCATGGGAGAGAAAGGAACACCAGAACTGATGTGAGAAGAACTGAATAAATCCCTGTTTTAATAAATTGTGTTTAGAGGAAGAGAATGCATCTGTTCTCCTGACAAAACCAAACACCCATGAACCTCTGTCTGCCATAAGCAGCCATTTATGGCAAATAAAATCCACGTGGTCCCTGGTTTTCTGACATTTCTGTGGTGCTGTAGCTGTGGGATGTTTGATTTTATGTAGAAAAGGAAGTTGAAGATGAAAACTGAGAATCCAGGGTTGTGGTAATGCCACGTTGTCTTTGTGGATTGTGAGAGCTGCTGCTCCTGTGTCTGGCTACCTCCAGGAACCAGCAAAACACAACTTTCTTCCAAGAACAGAAATTGCTTCTAGTTCTTCCATGTGAGATATCTGTGTGTTTGTGGTTATCTATGATCAGGGTCATAAAGCAATCCTGGGTGAATTGGGAAAGTGTTCCAAGGCCTCCAGGTCCAGAGAGGAGCTGGCTCTGCAATCAGGCTCCTTTCAGGTAAAAGCTTTTTATCTCTGCAGTTTGATTCCCCTTCTGTGTCATGAGGACATAAAGATGAAGGTAAAAACCTTTTGGAAATCAGTAAAAAGCTGAATTTACTTCTTGTTTCATTACCTTTCAAAGCCTTTAGCTTAAAATAATGGAATTAATTCCTTTTTTTACGCATTCAGCAAGTGGTTAAAAATAACAACCAGTTTTCAAATTAGTATTGACCATACAGTTAAATAAATACAGGAATTCTGGCCCCATTTCTGAACTATTAGAAAACAAGGAGTTAATGAAAATGGGGAGCATAAAGGAAGGGGATAAATATAAAACACAGTTACTTGACTACTTAGCCTTATAAATAGCACAGAAATCACATTACACGGAGTTGCATACGAAATAGAGCAAAAATATGCAAATGACTGCCTTGAAAAGACCCAAGCATGAAAATAGCTTTGCTTTTCTTCTGTTCCCTCCTATCCAGAATGGTTTTTCTCCAGAATGTTTACTCTCTTCCACGTTGCACATCAAGGCTCTGATGAACAGCATGGATTTTGCTATTTCGATCTGGTTCACATGAGGATAGTCCATCAGAGACATCCTCCCTGGCATGTAATTAAAACACTGTCCTACCTGAGCAAGGATCCAATCCTAGCTGAGGGATGGGCCTGATTCCCTGGAATCCTTGGGAAGGATTCTGCCAGACCCACTTCACTGTCATATTCTCAGCTGCTTTTCTCATCCCCTATTAGAAATTAATAGTCCAGTTTACAAATACTGGTAAATATTCACATTTTTAAAAAAATCTATAAATAAGCATTACAATCTACTTCCAATTAAATATTGAATGCAGTTTCAGTTAATGCTGTCGTGTGCATTCAGTGCTTGGTAAACAAATCTAAACAAATGGATGTGGGAGCTTTCAGAGTGAAACTCTCCTGGATTGCCTGCCAAGCTTTCCATTATTCATAATCAAGATATTTTTTTTTTTAATAAGTTGACCTGTTTAATGATAAAAATGCCTTTGAGTATAATTAAATTGAATTCTGTGCTTAAAGTGACCCTCTGATTCATGGGCATTTGCAGCAGAAAGAACAAAAATAAAATTAAATCCTTATTGAAAGGTGCAGTAATTAAGTCTCTCCATTCTGATTCTCAGCAGCTGGGATAAAACAGGGGATCAGCAAAGGGTGTTGTTATCAGTAATGCACCCAAAGATCTGCCTATGAGGGAGATGCTACCCTAAAAAATGATTTAATTTTTTTTTAATAGGGCAAAGAATTCTTAGAAGAATTGAAATCATTACAGAATCATTCTTTACAGACAGAGGAGCTGGTTCTTCAGTCCTGCAGCATTTTGCAGCCATAAATGAGCAGCCCTGACTGAGAATCCAATGTAGATGCCTTGTGGATTTTGCTCTGGCTGAGGGTTGGCTTCCCTTTCCTTGGGAGTTCAGTGGAAATGTGACACCCAGAGATGCCTTTTCCCAGGCAGTCAATACATTATTGGGTGCCTGTTTGGAATTATTAAGCAGCTAATCGGATTCCAAAGGCACATCTTTCTGTTGCCTTGGATTAAGGGCCTGATTACAATTCCTAATTAGTCACCTCAATTCCCACTGATTTCCCTGAGAGTTAGGCCACACCACTCTCTCTCTGTGATCCAGCTCCACATTCCACAGGCAGAAGACACCCGGAATGTAGGGCAGGAGCTGGAGGGGGGCACACACACCACACTGCACAATGTGACTGCAGGTTACCTTATCAGGGTAATTAATTAAGGACTATGCTCTGGAGATCCCGTGGCTCTTGAATTACCCTCCTTCCTTTAAGGGAAAGAGCTAAGGGAAATTTCGCATGGTTTTAATAGAATAGAAAAACCACAGAAAATAGGGCTGAAAAGCAGCTCAGGAGGTCATGTTTCTACCCAAGGTAGAACTCACTGAATCTAAACCTCATCCTGGGAGCTCCTTTCCTGACCTCACCTCAAATCCTGGCAGTGGAGATCCCACAACCTCTTTCTGCAGGGCTATCCCAGTTCTTGCTGATGGGAGCTACAGGTGGAAAATTTTCCTACTGCCCACTCTGAATCCCTCCTCTTAATTTCTCCCTCATTAGCACAGGAAACAATCCCTCAAGCCTTCCTCACCCTCATTGTTCCATGTGTGAATTCTGGTGTTTCCATCATTCATTCATAGGCAACATTTTCTAAACTTTTGATCCTCCTCACTGCTCTCTGATTCGCATTTTTAAAAAATATTTATCGCTGCTGAAGTAATTTGGACAGAGAACAGCACAGCAGAAAATAACCATCCTCCTTGAATCCTGTAGGCATTGAGGAGCCTTTTGGTGAGGAACCCCAGGCTGAGCAAGGCCTCTCCTGTCCTGCACACGTGGGATAATCTGTGATCTTGAGGCTGGAATTCACCGGGGGGTTCTGCTGGCGTCACCGGTGTCAGAACAGAACCAGGGGCCCAGAAGGGAACTGGGGCGTGCACTCACTGCTCAGCCATCTGCTGGTTTTTATTGCAGCCTCCAAAGCCTTCATACACTCATCTTACACATTTCTTTTCAAATCTGAATGTGGTTTGGGTTTTTTTATTATTATTTTTGTTCCCTCGAAAGGGAAATTAAATTGTGATCAGAAAAAAAGAGAGGAGTGGCTGGAAGAACACATCTCACCCAGGAGTCGTGAGAACTGTGGGGAACATTTGGGTTTGGTTCTGCCACTTTCTCTCTGTCCTTTTGCTAAACTCTCCACCAGGCATTGCTGGGTGTGCTCCTTGCTGTTTCCATCTTGGAGGTCTTAGAAATTTCTCATGGAATGTCGGGATTTTTGTGCCAAAAAGGCAAATGGATGATTCATTAAATCTCTCCTGCATTTGCCAAGCTGAGAACCTCGGTATCTTCTGGTGAGTGGCTTATGCTTCACCTTTAGCAGATAAATTTCTTGTGGAAGAATTATTAGACTTTGAATTTACTGGCCATTATGAAGAAAAAATCCTAAGCTATTACCTATTCCACTCTATGATGATGCAATATATCAAGTTGAGTCTTGCAGAACTCTTAAATAAATTCCCCTATCCATTTTAAAAATTGTGTGTAGTTTTGCATTAAATTATATTAACTGCTGAGTGTTGCTGTGATATGTGTACTGTTCCTTTTAAAATGGTAAAAAATCAAATTATCAGGAATGGCATGGAGTCATATTTAAAATTTGTGTGGCAATGATAAAATGGATTTAAAGGCCAGGTAAAATAAGAACTTAGAGTTGGCATATTGTGCATGAATAACCTGTAAATATTGTGCTAATGTTGCAAAGGGGAGGGCAATGATTGGATTTAAGGACATACTCTGAAGTTAATTACGAATTTTGCCTGAGACTCAGCACTGTGTCTGCCTGCAACCCGGAGTAATTTCTGCTGGAAGAATCAATCCCAACCATGCAGTGCCATGGGCTTACTCTAACAGGAATTTTTCTGTCTCAAATTTATGTAAATCCAAGTGTCTCCCTGAGTACTCCCACTTACTAAGGGTTTCATCAGGAAACAACCTCGTATTAAATACATGGAGTGAGAAATCTGGGGGTTTACTTTCTTTTTCTTTTTTTTTTTTTTTAATTGATTGCTGCTCTAGATTTTAAAAAAAATATGATATTTCAACAGGCATTTTATTCCAATAGGGAAACTTTGAAGGAGATAGATACAGACTGATTATTGGAACAACCTGGAGCACAGCCAGGGGTTTTATTCCTCTAATTTCCCCTATTTCCTGATCATTTCACATTTCTTGTCTTTTTCTGCACCTTCATTTCACAACAAGCCCTTTTGGAGGAAAGAGTTTCAGCTGGAAGGATGTGCAAGGAAAATGTTGGGAGATCTCTGCTCATTGTCATCCTTGGAACCAGAGGAGTTTGTTTGAATTGTGTGGGCAAAGGCTGGGATGTGGGAGGGTGAAAAGATCCCTGGAAAAGACAGAGAGGAGAAATGTCCAATCCCTGCTGCTCCTTTATCAAAGGTAGATTCAGGATGCAGAATTCTTTGCAGTCCTGACTAAATGTTATTCACTGTTTCTTGCTCTTATCAGTCTTCTGCACTCTTTTGCTTCAATATATTCCAGAGTGGCTGCAATGGAAGAGAAATCCATTTTAACTTGGAAGTAAAATATATCAGTGTGTCAATCTCCCTCATGAATGGGATGCCCGAGACATTCACATGATAAGAAAGAAGTCTTTAATTATTGCAGCAGCAAGTACTCAAATTAATCTCAATCATTCCATTAATTTTTTTTTCCTTTCTTCCTTTCTTTTTCTTTCTTTCTCTCTTGGTCAGGCTGTGCAGATATCAGAACCTGAGCAGTTACTCAGACGTGTCTTATTGTACTTTATTGTTCTTTTCCCTGCAAATTTTTCATGTCCTCTGTTCTTTTCCCTGCTAATTTTTCTTCTTCCCTGCGTCAGAGAAGAGCTTTGATCACTGAGGTGTTAAAATCAGTAATATTCCCTTTTGTTTTCAACTGACATCACATTAAACTGAACATATGTACTAAAAGGGCCACACATGTTCCTTTTTCAGCCTAAATAAAACTTGCTATCAAAATGGACATTTTCTTTCTGGCAAGATGAGGTCTGGATTTAAGAAATGGCTATAAATGCTAATATTTTTTTCCAGTTTTCCCAGTTTCCTTGCTAGGAAGATTGAGGCAATACATTTGGCAGGAGGAAAAATACTAAAGGAATATCCCTTTATTCCTTTAAACCATTCCTGCAGGAGAGGAAGAGTACCAGAGATTCAAAGTTCTCCATCAAACACAGAAACCTCTTTCCCTCATGCCCAGGAATGTGATTGATCCCTGTGAAGATTAATGACATTTTCATAGTACTTTTAAAAAAGAAATGCAACAATAAACAAATAAATAACTTAATAATGTGGACCCTTAAGGGCTACATGAGACCTTAAAAAAACCCCAGGTAATTTCCCCTTCTGTGCTGTCTAAATGCAGCTCACCTTTCCCTAAAGTGATGGTGCCTCAGGAGCTGAGGGCTCAGGAGGAACTGTGCAATTGTTCTTGGCAAGTTCTCCTAAATATCAAGAATTAATCCCCAGCTGGAAACAGGGAGCCTGGGAAGTTTCCCTGATTGGATTTCTCAGCCCTGCTGCCACAGGCTGTCCCTGTGGGTGACAGAGCTTGGTCTGCCTGGGCTCTGATGGCACACTGAGGTCAATTCCACTCTTGTGGGCATCGGGTTTTATTTTCTTTGGTGCTTTCTTACGGCTCTATTTTGTTGTCGTGAGCGTTTTCCTTTGCTGCCATCTCAGCCAGGTGAAAGTAAATCAGAGCTCAGGCTCCAGCCTTGCTGGTTTTATTTGGGAATGAAGTGATTTTCTGCCTGTCTTGGGTACTACTAAAAATCTACAAATCAAATGCATTATTTCAGCAAAAATGTGGGATGGGTGATGATGACATAACCAGCCCTGATCAAAAAAACCACATTAAATATCAGAAAACACCAAGTTTTGATAAAAGTGAGTGTTTTGTCATCAGTCCATTATTGTTTTTTAACATCTATGAGTCAAGATGTGCTGTGGAATCATGAGCTGAACCAGGACAGAAACAGATGAGGATTCACTGAAGAAAACACAAAAATATTTTATGAGGTAGTGGTAACTTTGTAAATACCCTGTCCTTCCCCAGCACCTTCTATCCAAGGATTCAAGCCTAGTTTTCAGGTGCTAATAAATTAAATTTCACGGTACTCTCCCAAAGTTTTAAGGCAGTGAAGCTCTTTGACTCCCAGATGAATGGATGTGCGAGGATTTAAATGATTTGCTGGCAGAGGTGCCATTTGTCAGCCCCAGAACTGGGAGCAGTGCTCAGCCTCCTATCACTTTACATCTTCCAATTTACCACTGCTGCCTTATTAGACCTCAAATCCTGCTTTAACACCAACTTCTGCTGGGTTATCTCAGAGCTCAGCTGGTGTTCCTAATCTTTATTTTTTTTTTCCTTGCTATATTATTTTCAATCTAACCCTTCCCAGTTGTGTCTCTTCTGTCGCCTCCATGCCTCATTAAAAAGCTCACTCGGGCGGGTGCACCACCTGTACTCGGATTTGAAAACTCTGTGCCCTTGAGGAATCTTGGTGCTGCCTGGCTGTACTTCCAATTGTGTGCTATTAGCAGTGTTTTACAGATAAACCCAGCAAAAATCATTCCTTGCAATTTCCAGGGTGGATTCTGAATACTGATTTTTTTTTTTTTAAACCTTTGGTGCTTTGTTGACAGTTAAAAATTCTTGCACTTTCCCGGCTCTTCTCGAAACTCTTTCACAGAAATCTCTGTTCCAACTAAGAAAACTGATTTGTATTTGATCTTTCCTTGATTGCCTCCTCCTGGATTTGTTCTTTTGTGCTTGTTTAATTACTATTCTAATTTACTGCTGCCTTCAGTCCAGAACTGTGCCTTGCAGAGGCCCATTTGGTTCTTTATTTTTTAAATCATTTGTTAGATGATTTTGTCTACCAATATCATTACCAGTGTGTGTTTTGGGGACAGAATTGATTGAATTTCTTTTCAAAACGTTACTTGGCCCGGGGTTTTAGTGATTTCTGGGTTAGCTACGTGCTTTTGTGTGACTTTTGATCTTCTATCTGTTCTAGGAATCTTTTCTCTTTCTTTTCCCAAGGAATCTGTGATGATTGGTCCTATTTAAACAGATATATGTGTGTGTATATATATATAAAAAAAATGTATTTCAGCTGCAGATGTTGAGTATTTTCCTTCAAGGCAGTGTCTCAGTATGGTGCTAAAGAATGGTGACAGAAGGATGATGGAGTTTGAGGATGAGATATCAAAGCAGACAGTTCTCATTTTTATCCCATCACAAGTGTAGAAAATCAAGGTGATATTCACATTATTCTGGCTACATTTTAGCCTCAATTTCTGTGTAGAGTCTTGCTGTTCTTTCCAGCATGGTCCATTTCTTGCTGTTTGTTCAAAACAGTTGTGTAATGTTGCTATCCATGGTTAGCAATTTGCTGCTTTTTATCCAAGGTAGCTTGGATGTCAGTGCTGGTAGAAGTAATCATTTATTTTTAGATTCTAAATCCTTTGGGAACGCACAAAGCACTGTAGACACAGAAGATAATAATTTGTCTCCAAAGGTTCCTTATTTTTTATTAATGTTTTGATTTGGTATTCTCTCTGTCTGCTCTCCCTGCCTCCCTGAATATGTATTACCAGGGTAATTGATAGTGTGGCTCCTGAGGAACTCTCTTAAGTGCTGATTAGAGCTGTGACACTGCTCCACTGGAAGCAGCTTTGAGCCTCCTCGTCACAGGCTGAGTCAGTCCTCACCAGTGCATTATTTACAATCCTCCTTCAGGCACCTTCAAACCAGTCCTCCTCCTGTTTGAGGGAGATTTCTTCTGATCTCAGTAAATTTCTGCCACATCCTGAATCAACCTCCAGATAATGTCACCTGCATTTGTTTATCTTCCATAGAGATAAACCCTTAAATTTTGCACCTTATCTCATGTTCTCCATGCTTTGGCTCTGCACAGGACAGACCCAAGGCCTGGCACTGGGCAATGTCCCAGATTTTCCTCCCTTTTCTGCTCTGGATGGACTCAGGCTCCTGTTGTCCACAGGCTGTTGTGTGCTCAGGGTATTATGTAACAGATTCTTTCTTATATTTAGAGCTTGTGCCTCTTCTGAAGAGATCACAGGTTTGATAATGAGCTTAGGGGAAAAGTTGACAATCTTCTTTGTGGAGGAGGAGAGGGAAAGCAGAGCTGTTGGGTAATTCTTACATGAGCAGCATTGTCACCTCTGAAATGGGTGATTTGAACGTGTTCATCATAGAAAATCAAATGGAACAAATAAGACTGAAAGGTTGATTATGCTGCATAAACAAAGTCCCAGATTTTGGTGAATAGGCAGAGTTTGTGTGGGAGAATTTGTGTAGCATTGAGAAGTCCAAGGTAGAGAAGCAATGTCCATAATCTGGAGAGATTTGTGATGTCACAGCTCTAAAATGTCACAGGCAAAGGGAGAGTTCAACATTTTTAAATAAGGTGCTTTTAAATAATTTGCTGGAAAGTTCAGAGCCATGCTGAATAATATGTAAATACATCAATTCTGCTTATCTATAATAATTTAGGATTAATCCTAAGCAGCCATTTAACCTGTCCAATGGAATCAAACTTTGTGCCAGTGCTGTGTTTGGGAGAGTCTCTCACCTGCTGGTCATGACTGTGATTATTGAAGATGGATGGCTGGAGGTTTGGCTGCTGCCTCTTTAGGAAATCTTTTAAACCAGGATTGGAAGCAGAATTTTATTTTTTTTTTTACAGCCTGGTGAAAAACATCTAAAGGCTGCCATTGTGTCGTTCAGGCCAGAACAACCCAAAGCCCTAATGTATTTTATCTGCTGTTCTGTTCCTCAACACTATAAATAATTCAGATCTGTTGGCTTAACTACTACTGGCAACTGTTATTTATTAAGAATGACTGAAATAACGATGTGGCTTAGTAGAACAGAATGCATTAGGGACTTTAATGTGAAACAGAATAGCTAAAACATTTTGATTATCCTTTAAAGAAAAAGCCTAAACCCCTAAACCTGCCATTATCCTTTGCAATTCTGCAAAGGACAAGTGACAGTGGGAATTAGGATGGGATCTTTCTGAGTAACTAAAGGGTTTTTCTCCTTTCAAAGAGCACTCACCCCAATCACAGAGCCCCTTTTATCCCTCCAGCATCTTGTTCCATGGGCATCATTTTCAGTAATTGTCAGCTTGAGGTTCCAATAAAATCTTTAATGTGCCCCACTGTGTAATCTTTGAATCTGCCTGTAGTTCCACATCTGCCTGTAAAATTCTTTTTAAAGGTGCTGCATTGTTTTTCCAAGTTTGCTTTTATTTGTTTCTCTTGTGTGTCATGCACAAGAGCAGCAGGAATTTCTGGGAATCAGTGCAAGGGAATTGCTGTTCTCTTGCTCCATCCCCACTTTGGGCTTAATTAATAATATCTGGCACTTCATCATTGGCTTTGAAATTGCTTTCCAGAGGTCAATAGCATTGTCCCTATTTTGCAGAGACAAAATTCCTGCCATCAGGCAGGGCATTGGTACAGCACAAACACAAACTCCGTGTTCCTGCCCGGAATTACAGCCCGAGATGTATCACTGCACAACACCAGAACGCTTTTTGCAAGGCAACTGATTATAAATGGGGCATTTGGAATAAATTTTCTATCACCAAAAAAGAGTTGACATGCAGGACTTGGATGAGTAATTATCTAATCTTACATCTGGCATAAACACCCAAGCCATTTGTGTGATGAAGTGCAAGGCACAGGAGTGAGGAGGCAGCCAGGGAACATTCGCTGCTGACTCAGTGGCCATAAATCTTCCGGGCTGTGTTTTGCCTTATATTTGATATTTGTTCAATGGGTTGAAAGAAATTAAGTGATCAAATGTCATTTGAGAAATCCTGGCCTGCAGCTCTGATTGTTTTTTCTCAGTTACATGAAGACAAACGTTCCAACAGGAGCAGGGTTTGGGGCTGGGCTCTCTGGGGTGTTACTGAAGCTGAGCATTTTTACAGGCACAATTTTCACCCCTTTTTAAAGAAGTCATTTAACATTTGTTTGCCTCAATGATGATCTGCAGGAGAGAGCAGGGTATCTGTTGCTGTGGAGCATTTTATTTCATTTCTTTCAAATTCAGTTGTTAGATATAACAGCAAAACGCATTTTTCTTTCTGACAGAGGGCTTGGCTGTGTTAATCTGATCTCTGATAAAACAGAGGCTCTGCATTGGGGGATTCTTATTTAGCTTGTATTTCTGGACACATCAGATCTGTATGGAATATCCTTTCCACTTAAGGGAAGTATCAGTGGAAGTTTATTTATAACAGAGAGAAAGAATTAGGGCATGAATCAGTGGTAAGTAAATGTTGTGCCTGAACTCTTCTGCAAGTTTCCTGCAACATGAACTTTTCTAGAGACTGTGTCATTAATATTTGATAGCAAGGAGAGAAATCATCAAAAACTCCAGCTAGGACATAAAATATCTGAAATAATAAGAATATATATAAGTACCTTCAGAGTGAGCTTGGACACTCTCATTGATTTTAGACAGCATCTCATTCTGGCTTGACAAAATGCAGAATTCATAAATTAAATCTGATGTATACAGTGTACGCTTTTATGCTGATGTTGGCACACTTTCAGATGTAAAATTAAATTACTTTTTCCAATAAGGCAGCACAGATTGAAGCATGGATTCCTTTCTTTGCTAATGGAACCAGGAGAAAGATATTGAATTATGCTGACTCTCGAACTGACTGAGTGCCAAAGAGAGAAAAATCAATGACAATTTTAATGTCCTGTGGAGCTTTTAAACAGCCCCTGCTCTGGCAGGGAAACTCGGTGTGAGGTAACTGCTGTTGACATTGGGTTTCCAGTGAAGAAATTTCCTTCTCCAGGGAAGCAGCACCTGGCACTGGTGTGGCTTTGTCCCCTGTTCCATTCCCTGCGGTGCCAAGCGGGCACTGAGTGGATTTTGGAGGGCTCTGGACACCCTCACACCCTGAGAGGAGAATGTGCTGTGTGAACATGCAGGATAATCCTTGGAAAACAACAACAAAATCCAGAAGAATCTTTCCTCTCAGTATAAATCCCTGAAAGTCACATGAGTGGGTAATGCCAATAAATTACCTTTATTTTGATGAATTAATGATAGGGTAAACACAGATTTATTTTCCCTGTGTGTTTGCGTTTTCAAAGCTGAATACTAAAGATCCAAGCTGCACAATCAATACCCATCAAATCAATGGCTTGTTGGGGTTTTTTAATTTAATAATAATAATTCTATAATTTTGTAAAGTGCATTTCATAGCAGCAATTAAGATTTCATTATAAAACTATCCAGTCCCTCAGAATCTTACTCCTCAGGTAGAAAATACCCTGATTTAGATGGGGGAGAGTTATATAGATACATCCTCAACATCTTGGTGTTATAGCAGAGGTTCATGGATTGTGGTCCATTTTTCTCTGCATTCCTTCCAAGTCCAGGTTTCCCTTTCTTTTATTAACAGATGGATATAATCTGGCTGTGAAGTGCTGGGGTCTGATTTCCAACAGCAAGCTTTGGATCTTCAGCTCTTTGCTGTAATGAAGAAAACCATCCCACAGCCACTTCTGGGAATTCAATTTCTTGCAGTTATTTGGCTTCCAGCTCCTGGCAGATCCATGCTGTGTTTTTTAGGGGTTGTTTGGTTACAAGAGGTGATTTCTGTCATTTGAAAAGCAGCTACAGCATCAGCCCCAGAGATTGGAATATGAGTAACCTCAGAACTGCCACGCTGTGAGGATGAGTGAGAGAAATAATGGAATTTGGTTTCAAAGATAATAGCCAGGCAATTTCTCCAGCCTGGAGCTCGGGAGAAGCTGCTTTGTGTGGTTTGGATTCCTCACAGTTCACCCCTGTGGTGTCACTGCTATTTTATTGACAGTCATTAAATCACAAATGCTTATGAGTGGTTTGTGGGCAGCAAGCATTTATATTGTAGATACACACTGCCCTTCATGACACTGTACCTCATCAAAGAGACAAAGGTGACCTTTTTATTTTGTCTTGCTCACATTTTGGTGGCTTTATGTACTGTCATGTGCACTTCACCCTCTGGAGGAGGGAATACTGACTTGCCACGCAGCAGAAAATGCATCAGGGGTCTGAGCCTAATTCATGTGTTGAGAGCAGTTTGTGAAAAGCCAAGGGTTTCCCCTGGTGCAGCATCTTAATCCAGCTGTGCAGAGGTGTTCTGATGAGCAGGGCACCTCTGCTTTGGTTATTTTTCAACCTCCAGTTCAGACAGCCTTAACTACAGGAACGCATCCGTGCAAAATTGCTCTAGAAAACATCAGCGAGCAGGCTGCAAAAGGTTAAATATTTGGTAAAGGCAGTGTCTGCACAGACAGGGGCATGACAAATGTATCTGAAGCAGCGTCTTTTTGCAATGCTTGTGTATTATATTTCTGTTGCTTACAACTGTCAGCACAAGGACAGGATGGCTGGGGATGTGAGCAGGCAGCTGTCTCTGGGAGCCTATAGATAGCAGCTTCCTTGGGTAGCACGTTTGCAGCTCCTTCAAACAGATTTATCAAGCATCTTTACTGTCTCACCACTGCCAGCTCAAATGACTTCTCAAGGAGCTTTGGTTATGCAAGCTTTTAAAAGGTGCATTGTTTTTTCTATTTGTTTCTTTTTTTGTGTGGTTGTGTGTGTGCGCCAGGGTTTTTTTTTAGTAACTCGCTGCAGCAGATAAATCTAGTGCAGGGTTTCACCATGTGTTAGGGGGGAAAAAAAAATAATACTCCATTTGTCCACCGTGACCAGGCTTTAAATAAGCATCAAAACTTCCAGCAGCTGTGCAGAGCAGTGGAACAGCACAGGTCAGAGAGATGCTCTGGGAGCGAGGAGAGGAGAACCTGCAGAGAGAGGAGCTGGAAATAGCATCTGCTTGGCACATCCAGAGGATACATCCATAATCATTTCAGGGCCTTGGAATGCCTCGCAGAACATTCCCCTCTGAGTCCTGGGTGAGCTGGAGGAGTTTGGAGACAAACAGGAGCCCCTCAGCTGCCTCCAAATCCCTCTGGATGGCCACGGAAACAGGAGGTGGAGGAGGAGGGCTGGGCAGAATGAACAGAATTTCTCTGCTCATTACTGCTGCACTTCACAGCATGGGAACTTTCAGTAATAAAGACTTTAAAGGCTTCTTCAAAGAGCTTCCAGGCTGTATCCACAGCTCCATCTGGAAGGAGTCTCATGAGACTTTGGAATGTTTTGTAAATACAGGCAGGGGACAAATGAGGTTTTTCTTAAATTGAATCTGGCAAAAGTTGCTTTCTAACAAGAGCTCGCAACAGACCACATGAGCAGGAGTGTTTCCCAAAGTACATCCCTAATGGAATGTCTTTTGGAAAGGGTGCAGTTAATTTGTCATCCCTACAAAGTCTTTTACTACCACAGTAAATTATAGGCCTTTGGGGAATGTGCTGTACTTGGTTCTTTTCAGGCCATGTTCTTGCTCTTGGATTGCTGGGTGAAACCAAATATGCTGCTTTATCCTGTTTGCCTGTGGATTTGTTTTGTGTTTCAGCAGATTGAATAGCATTTCTATTTAAATCATTCCTCATTCTGACTAAAACAATTGCTGTTCCGTGGTGTCAGGGGATTCCTGAGGTAACAGGAACACTGTACATTTTGTGATTTACTGCCCAGTTTGCCTCTTGAAAGCTCCAGTTCGTTTCAGTCCGTTTTCCCTGCTTTGTTTGGGATAGTGATGCCTCATCAGCTCCCCCAGACCATGACAGGGTTGGGGATTTTCAGCACTGGTGGCCCTCATTGAGGATTTCAGGCAGGGGCTGCAGCATCATTTTCCCATCAGCAGTGCTAAAGCTCCAGAATGATGAGTTTTAAGAACTTCAGGTCTCTCTTTGCTGGTTTTCCCCGTTCCTGCAGCTGTTGATGACACTGTGAGTTACCCAGAGCTGTTGTTTGCCTCTGCTTTCCACTTAGCACTTCTGGCACGAGAAAAGAGTGAGAAAAACCTAGGAAAGCTATCAAAAGTCTGAAAGCATAAATCTTCTATAGATTGAAAATATCTCCCACTCTCACCTTGGTACTTTTTCCTTCAGTTGGGCTCTTAGCAAGAAATTCCAGAATACTTCACAATTTAGATTTAGGCCTTCTACAGCCTTCCTCCTCCTCTCCCCGAGGAAATGACACTCTCATTGCTTGTTTGCAGATGAGGAATGAAGGTCTGAGTGGTGAAGTGACTCGTCCAAGGTCAGCTGCTGAGTTAGTGGCACAGCTATGAATAGACAAAGGCATTTTAAGCTCTCAGCTCCCTGCTAGACAAGACAGTGCCCTCCCAGTTTCAATTTGTCAAACTTCATGACTAATAACATTCGAGCATCTAGAACGTGGCAGAAGAATTTCGTGGCAGCCAGCAGATAATCCCTGCTTACACCAGCAGCAGGGTGGAAGCTCCTCCCTGTCCCCAGGGATCCTGGTGACGCTTTTTTTGGGTTTTGTGAAGAGAGGGGTGAGCTGCCCTCCTTGCATCGCTGTTTGTGGGATGCTGTAGCTGCTCGCCTGAGTGTTCACCTCGGTGCTGAGAACAGAGATCCCAGAGCTGACTCTTCATTTGTCTCGGTGTAGCAGTAATGAAGTGTCCTCAGAGCAGTTTGCCTTCACCAGCTATTTTAAACCTCCAGTGCAATCTGCTGTTCCTTGAAGGGAAAAAAGTAATTCAACTAAAAGTGCTCTGAGGAGCCAAGTGAGAGAAGTAAATGTTGAGTGGTGCTAATCAGGAAGAGGAAGTCATCTGGCTGCATGTGGGCACTTCCCTGCTCACATGGCACAGCCCTGAAACAGCCACATAAGAAGCTTTGTGATCAACAAATGTCAAGGGCAATTAATTCTTCGGCCAGCAGCTGTTATTATTAGGACAAGGAGTGGCCAGGCACAGAAGGAAAGCCTTCAGCTGATTTATTTTCTCTACCTTTCCTCCCGAAATTGCTCTGTTGTTCAAACCCCAGTGGTGAACTCCCGTGCAGTAAGAATTTTAAATTTGCCATCTCTCTCTCTTTTTTTTTTTTTTTTCCCTTTCAGTAGGAGAGTTTGTATTTGATTTAGAGCACAGAGGAACAGCTCAGGGAAGGCATTCAGAAAGTCCTCCCCTCTTTAATGCTATCAGGATGGAGAGGTGTTGTGTGTTAAGCTGGTAACACAATAATATGTGGGCTGAATTAAACCCACCTCGGAGTGGTTTTCTCAAACTTAATTGATGGAAGCAGAGCACTTTTAGGCTTGATTTAATACCTTCCCAGAGTTATTCCAGGACTGCTGCAATGCAACTGTGGGTGTTCTAAACACACCTACGCTGCCAGAGAATCAGGAAGGATGTACTTAAAATCCCCTAATTTATCTAATAACATCTTTAGCAGCTTTTTTGTGTAGGTTTAGCATTGTAATGGAAATGCACTCTTTGGCTGGATAAAGAGCTGCTGTGTGGAACTGCTGCCTCTGGCTGTGAGGACACGTGAACAGCACTCGGAGCTGGGGAGGGAAATACTCTGACCTGCTACACCCCCTTGTAAATGCAGCTTTCACTCGTGTCACCCCAGTTAAATATTAAAAATTAGTTAATATCTAAAATTTCAAATACAAGTGTTCGTGGCTCTGGGTATCCACAGACAGTGCTGTCCCCGCTCCCAGATCCAGGGAAAGCAAAAATTCCTTCTCTCTGGGATATTTTGAATTTGCTGTTTATGTCCTGAGTCTGTTTTAGCCACTGTTGCGGCCCCAGTTCTTAACCAGGTTGCCTCTTTGCCCATCAGTGGATGTCCCTGAGGGGGTCTTGATAAGTGACACAAAACAAGTTTGGTTTTCCTAAAGAGTTTCAGCACTGAGCTGGGCAGGGCAAGCCTCGGACTGGAAACCAGCTCAGACTCCTGCGGGTGCCCTGCTGGTAACTGCTGGAACAATTAATTATTCCATCCCGGGCACTACAATCTCTCCCCTTTTTTGGGAGAATGTCATGCAACATGAGCAGAACCTGCATGAAAAACCTGCTCTTTGTGAGCTAAATAAAGACAGAAGAGACAGAAAATCAGCTCCTCCAGGTACCAGCAGCGAGGGATGTCCCGGTGTGTTTTCCTGCTGGTGGCTCCTGCAGCGGGAATGCCGGATGTCAATGGGATCAGAGCACTGGGCTGTGCTGGGAACAGCTGAATTCCCCCAGCAGCGGAGCTTCCTGCGAGTTTGAAGAGCTCGAGGTCTCTCTTCGCTGGTTTTCCCCTTTCCTGCAGCTGTTGATGACACTGAGTTATCCAGAGCTTTGTTTGCCTGGCTAGGAATTCCAGGGAAAACCTTAGGATGGATGGGGCCCTAACGAGGTGTGAGTGACTTCCAGAGCTTGTCTAACAATGTTGGACAAAGCTATTTCTTGCTAATCCTATCCTTCAAGTGTTTATAGATATGTTGAAAATAAGAAATAGGTTAAGAAAATATTTGTGTTCATTGACTCCTGGATTTCTGGCTTGGAATTCTGTGGTTGATGGATGGTTTCTGGGCTGAAATTGGCTCTGTGTCTCTCTGTGACTCTGTGACAGTGGAATGTCTTGGGAAAGACACGGTTACCCCAAAAATATCTGTGGAAATTGGAAGTTCCAGGCTGTGTCAGCAAGAGACACCTGGAGAGGTTGAGGCTGACCAATGGGAAATGCAAATTCACACTTAATTTAAGAGGTATTAAATTCCTCTTGAATGAGAGAATGTACATTAAAGTGGCCTTGGCTTCCTATAGATTAATTAACCTTTTGGGGATAGCAGGTTTAATTAAACTACAGTGAGTTAAAGCCACTTCAATCTGGGTAGAAATCATTCCTGAGGGAGCTTTTTTACCTTATGCACATCAGCTCCCTGTGGGTTAACCTTAACTCCCAGTGCCCCTTCGAGAGGCTTTGGACACTTTGAAATCTGAGGAATTCTGGAACCCTGACTCCAAATCTTAGGAGAAACTGGACTTGAATTCAAATTGTACCATACATATGTAAAAATGTGCAGTTGTGAGACAGACTCTGGAGGGTTCAACTCTAGATGAAAAGAATTTAAATGGAGGTTATGAACTGAACCATTAAAGCTTTAAGAAAGAGGGAACACAGGAGTGAAAGAGGGCAGCTAAAACCCATCAGTGAGTCTGAGCTCTTGCTGCAGGGCTGTGCTGCTGTCTGGCAAAGAACCTTGGTGAAAAACACACTCATGTCACCTTGCTGAATCACACTAAAACATCTCCTTGTGGCTTTCTCTTTTTCTTTTCCAGTAATTGCCCCTCGTTCCTGGCCTCTGCTTTAGCCAGAGCCACTTCGGATGAGGTCCTGCAGAGCGACCTCTCGGCGCATTTCCTGCCCAAGCACGTGGACAACGCTGATGGCATCATCCGTAAGTGCCACCCAAAGGAACCTGGGCTGCAGTTCTGGGAGAGGAACATCCCATAACAGGGTGTAAAAAGGTTCATGGGGAGCTCACCACCGCTCCTGACAGAGCTGGAGGTCTGAGTTCTGGCTCAAAGCTTTCTCACCTTTGGAATCACTCGTTTAAAGTGCGTTTTCATGGCCCTGAGTGTCTCTCTCAGCGCTTTATACAATGTGCTTCTGCTGGCAAGTGCCAGTTGTCCTCCCTCATCCTTGGAGCAAAGTCAAATATATGTGGGAAGAGATAATTTAATTCTGAATTATTTCAGTCAGTGTGGTTTTTACTATGGCTTGTAAGTTTTTTATGCGGTTTTAGCAAAAGGTAGTATAACGAGATTTCGTGATTAAGAGGAAGAAAATTCCTTTTTCCTCATTTATCTGTGTTGGCTGACGAGATTTTTGCAGCCTCCAGCTCAAGGTCATGCACCCTAGCTCATCTCAGGACTCTGCTGACCTAAATAACCTTGAAAATTGGCTGGGTGTTCATTACAACAAAGACCAATGTTTCTCACATGTACAGACAGGAATTCTGTCATTTGATCTTGAAAATACAGTCCCCAAACCACTTCACCCGTTCCCTCTTTTTTTGATTACAAAAAAAATTCTTGTTAATTATTCTGGGGATAAGGAGGATCTATAAATCTGGCTCTTCAAAAAGGAAGATTTTGCTGTATTCCCCAGAGGCCCTTGGAAACCTGAGAAACAGAAAAACATGCTCTGGGTTCCCTTTCTGTAGGTATTGCTGCCTCCTCCTGCTGAGCAGGTAAATGGAATAGATTTGTCATTGTTCTGGCTGAGCAGCCTTCATTAATTTCAAATTGAGATCTCTGAAACTTGCATAAATATTTGACAGTCTCCAAGGAAATGTTGACTAAGCCTCCACACAGAATATCTACAGAATTCAACAAAAAAAAAAAAAAAAGGAAAAAAGAAAGGAAAAAACCCCATCACAAAACCCTCACACCTACAGGAGCTGCCATTTAAATATATCTGAGGCTGTAAGACACAGATGCAAACATAGATTGAGATGGGAACAGACTGGAGCAGGCACTAAGAATAGGGCTCCAGATGCAGTTTGTTGAGGTGAATTGTCATAATGAGGGTACTTGGAAATAAAATATCCCTTTGCTGATGCAGTGTGGAGTGTTAAATTGTGAGGGTTTAGGGGGAGAGGAAGAGAGAAAACATCCTCTGGCCTGTAGTAAAGCAACAGCTTCATACAAACCCTGCAATTTCAAATAATCTAAGTGATAATTTTCCAAAACAGAACATCAGCTCAAGTGTCCTAGAACGACAGAATCACAGATTGGTTTGGGATATTAAAGATCAAATCCCACCCTCTGCCATGGGCAAGGACACCTTCCACTATCCCAGACTGTTCCAAGCTCCATCCAGCCTGGCCTTGGACACTTCCAGGGATCCAGGGGCAGCCACAGCTGCTCTGGGCACCCTGTGCTCCATCAGTGCTTCATCAGCCACAGGGGCAAGGTTTGGCCTAGAAAAAACCCCAATAAAACTGGTGGGGGAGTGCCTTGAGGAGCCTGGGCTGGGTGCTGAGAGCAGATCTGCCCTCAGGGGTGCTCTACAGGGAGACTTCAATGCTTTGGAAGAAAGCAGAGGGAAGTGTGGCAGGTGGTGAAAATGGGATTTCTACATCCTGGAGTCTGATGCTCAGAGTTCACTGTGCCCTGGTGCTGTTTGAGCTGCTGCAGAATGTGAGACCAAGCTGAATTTCACTGCCTGGCTTTAATATTCAGTTCCATGTCAGGGTTTTCTTTATGAACCCAGAAAGATTTTTACTCTGTGTAATACAAGGAGACATTTACCTGATTTGCCTCAAGTTTGAAATTGCTGGAAGAGGCAAAAAAAAAAAAAAAAAAAAAAAGCTATTTCAAATTTCCTTAGTGGCACATTTCACTCTGAGAATTGCAACGTGACAAATCACGTCCTGTACTTAGGAGTGGTGAGAGCAGCCCTCAGTGTGCTGGTGGAAAGAAATGAAACCCCATGACAGAAGAATGCAAACCTTAAAAGAAGGCAAACAGGTTGGAGTCCACAAATGTAGGATTGCAAGAATAGGGGTCTGTTATGTGTTTTGGGATATTTGAGTCACAGGCCATGACTCTTCTCTTCCAGCTGCACTGGAGAGGAGCAGGAGATTTTCCATGAGAACTGAATGAGGTTGGATTTCTTTTTTGAAAGGTCAGGTTAAGCACATTTATGTTTGGGGTTTGTTTGTGGAGGAAGAGAATCACGTGGAAGTTTGGCATTGTTAAAGAGCCACCAAAGGAGGATGGATAGCAGGACCATGTGACCCGGTGGGGCAATCAAATTTCCAGATGTCACAAAGCAAATGGTAATGTCCCATTACCCAGTTGTTCCAGGTTCTAGGAGATGGATCCTACAGATCTCCAAAGAGATCTCCAAAGAGATCTCCAAAGAGATCCAGAGTTCCCAGATTAAGGAAGCCCTTGGTCTTGGTTCTGACCCCTGTTGTCACGCTGTCCATGTTTTCCACACAGCTCATTAAATGTGGCACTCAAAAGCAGGAGCTGATTCCTGGTATTCTTCCTACTCTCATTCTGCCCTATCATCTTTGGGAACAACAGTGCCTGAGCTGGATTTCCCCCTTGCTGTGGTGCAGCTCAGCATTACTTCCAGCCTTGGGGATTTGGGAGCAGCAGGAGGGAAATGAAATTCTCCGTGACACAACCGCAGTGACAGCTGAGTCAGCTCAGGCTCAGCGTGGCAACATTAACAATTGATGAGTAATTTCCAGCTGTGGGGGGGTGGTTTTTATTGTGGTATTTTATTATTCTCCTGTTCTAACCTCACGAGCAGCTCCTGATGATGCTGACAGCCTGCAGGGTCCCCTGGGAAGGGTGGTGAGGATCTCAGCAGGGCCCCTGGGCTCGCTGCCATCCTCCTGCAGAGGGGCCACAGCCACAGGACTCTGCCATGTGCCCACTTCCCTTCACCCTGCCCAGTGGGGAGAAATGGGAGAGCAAAATCTGTGGGCTTTCCTCTGGGAAATACGACTTGGACACCTCGGGTTGGATGTGATCCCTCTTTAAACACGTTACCCAAAGAGATTTCTGGTGGCCCCAGAGAGAGCAGGACAGGTGGGGTGAGGAGCCCCCACACTCACACTGTGGCAGTGGTGGGGTGACACAGTTGTTTGATTTCCACCCCTTGGTTTTAAAGCTGTGTGAACAAGGAGTCAAGGTTCCTTTTGGTTATTTATGCAGTGTATTTTCAGCATAATGCCTCTTGATTGAACCAACTCATAATCAACAAGGCTGGGACAGTATCTTGTTCCTAAGGGTCTTGTCCCCCTGGTCACTGTAGACCTGGGACAGAAATTTGTAAATGCTGCTTTTAGGCTCTTCACAGAATTCCTGTGAAGCAAGAGATGCTGCAGCTCTCCCCTCTCCTCCCTGCGTGTGAGCCCCTCCTCCTCCAGCAGTGATTGGCATCTTGGTTTGCTGCTGTTTAGCTTTGAAGATCCCAGGCTTTGGTGAGCCATCACGAACAAAGAGATTTGGATGTGTTCAGCTCTGATGCCGACTTCCTGTTTTCCTCTCCTGAATTTCAGAACAAATGTCAAGTGCCTGAGTTTTCACATTTTAAAATGACAATTTCTCAGGAGTGACAGTTCAGCATTTTCTTAAATTTGAGGCCTTTATGGTTTTCTCATTTGCTCACGCAGATTTCTCTGACACACCAGAATATTGGAATAATAGGAAATCTGGAAAGAGCTAAGAAGGCACCTGTGCACTGCTGAAAGTGCACAAAACATCTTAAAATGACTCTCCTAATTTCAGCAGATTGTTCCCACTGTCTTGCCTCAGCTGTGGAATGAAATGGTGTTTAGAATAGAGAATTTGGTCCAAACCCAGCATGTCATTGTCACGGAGGGTGGGCTTTGTAGGTGGCACCTGTGCCATGACAAAGGCCCTGTCGAAGCTGCACCACCCTGGGCAGGGCCATACCAGGGATCCAACACTTTTCGTGCCTTTCATTTTCTCTGCTGCTGTAAATGAGTTCCCCAAAGGCACAGGGAAATGTTTAAGTTAAAAAGACAAACAAACAATGAGCTGCTTACTGATGAATGCTGATTATGGTGAGTTTGGCTTCTTCTTTTCATGCATCAGAGCCCAGAATTTCCCTGCTGACATCAACTGCTTGGCTAAAATGGTTTTGTTTCATCTTTATAACGCATGCAAGGGAGAAAACTCTGCCTTTAATAACACTCTCAAGGCTTTTATTTGCGGTTTGTGCCTTCCCCAGAGATCGAGACGGTGAAGTTGGCCCGTTTGGTTTACAGCAAACTGCACGAGATCTGCAGCAGCTGGGTGAAAGATTTCCCCCTGCAGCCCAAGCCCCACCGCTACTACGAGACCTCCATCCACGCCATCAAGAACATGCGCAGGAAGATGGAGGACAAGCACGTCTGCATCCCCGACTTCAACGTGCTCTTCAACCTCGAGGTGAGCTCAGAGCACACCCTGGGGGAGACACAGTTCTGTCATCAGCGCTGCTGGATCGGGTTCAGCAGGAGGTTTTCCACTGAGGAAGTGAAAGGTGATGGATCTGAGGAGACCGGGTGATGACCATCAGGTCACCTCACAGTTCATCTCTGAAGCTGCTCGGCGAATGGGGGTGGGTCTGCTCTGCTTTTCAACCCTTCCTCTTGGCAGGAAGAAGCCAAAAGCAAATATAAGGAAATTAAGCAAAAAAAAAAAAACCCAAACAAACCCAAAACTTACAGGGCTATGGGGTGCAGCTCACACACAATTCTAGAAATGTGAGTGGTTTGGTGGAATTGGGGCCTGACTTCCCTTCCATTAATGTCTTGATGTGGCCATTGGTCAGACACTCATTCTTGCTCTCTCTTGAGATGTAAAGCTGGACACTGAGGAATGGAAAGTAAAAGAAAATGGCAAGAATTTTACCTTAAGGATCAAATTGCTGCATAATCGCTTTACAATTACACCCTGTCACTTTAATAACCATCTTCTGCCCCATCCACATTCTTACCTTTAAATTACATTAATGCAAACAGAGGCAGATGTTTCCTTTGCCTGTCAATTGCCAGCTTTCTCATTCCAATTTGTGTTGGAGCCCATTACCTAAAAATTACAATGTGCAAATATTCCAGTCACTGAGCTGGCTGTCAAGGTTGAATTGGCTCTGTCAGTGGGTTGGTGTTGTGTGTGTGAATAGGCACAGGAGTTGCTGTCTCCTGGTACCACGTTGTTTCTCTGAACAGAGGAGGGGAAGCTGAGAAAACTGCCTCAAAGATGAGTGATTTTGCTGTATTTGATTTGTGAATGTAACCACAATTTTCTGATGAGAGAGTACATGCAGTTTTTTTTTTAAACACAGGCGTCTAAGATGTTATGTTTTAGATTTAAGGAAAAGAGTGAAAGCAGAGGCTGGCTGGCTTCACATTTTAACTGTACTGGCATTTCATCCCTGGTGGATTCCAATCATGATGTAGACTTCATGCAAACTGTATTGGATGTTCTCTCTCTGAGGTTTTTGCAGTCACAAAGTCTTCTGCACAATTTGATGAGAATGGCACTTCCTATTTGAGTTGTGTGACTGAGCTGTAACAAATGGGGCCTAAGGAGCACTGAGAGCACTACACAGGGGATTCTAGCAGGGCATCTCTTGCACTTTGCTGGTAGAATTCAACAACAAGATGGAAATTTCCCACTGATGCAAGTGCAGGTGGTCAGGGTAGTTTGCTTTTCCAGTGGAGACTCTGTCTCTAATTACAATTTAATGAGGACAGCACAAATCCCAAGTTCAAAGCTTTAAGACAACCCAATGTTTGTGTTGCTTTCACCTGACTGTTTTCCTCCCTGTGTTTCCCTTGGCAGGACCAAGAAGAACAAGCTTATTTTGCAGTGTTTGATGGCCATGGAGGAGTGGATGCTGCCATCTATGCCTCCATCCACCTGCACGTGAACATGGTGCACCAGGAGATGTTCCAGCACGACCCAGCCGAGGCTCTGTGCCGAGCCTTCCGCGTCACCGACGAGCGCTTCGTGCAGAAGGCAGCCAGGGAGGTGAGGGGCTCTGAAAGCATCCCCCTGGAGCTCCTGCCTTTTCACAGGGGACAACAGGCACAGGAGACTCAGCTCTCCATGCACTGGGCCCCAACTGGTGGCTTTCACATCCCATAAAAATGTCAGCTCCTGCTTCTCACACTGAAGGATGCTGCTGCCATTCCCACACTCAGCTGCCCACCAGGCTCAGTCCTTGGGTTCACTGACACACAGCTCTGTGTGGGCCTGACAGTGGCAGGAGCAGCCCCAGCAGTGCCCAGCTCCATGCCAGGGATGTCCCAGGGCACATTCGAGTTCAGCCAGCTTGGCCCTGAGGGGCTGTTAGTGAGCAGTGGTAGCCGTAGGGAAAGCACTGCCTGTTCCTCCCTGGGAACAGTCTCTGTGCTGCAGTTTCAACGTGTTCTGTCCCTGAGTTAAGTAAGAAAATGCTTTGAAATGGAAATGTGTTTTTCTCCCCAGAGCCTGCGCTGTGGAACCACCGGGGTGGTGACTTTCATCCGAGGGAATATGCTGCACGTGGCTTGGCTGGGGGACTCGCAGGTCATGCTTGTGAGGAGAGGCCAAGCTGTGGAACTGATGAAACCCCACAAACCAGACCGAGAGGTGAGAAGGGCCTGTCCCAACAGCCTTGGGCAGTGCCCAGCACAGGTACCAGCTTTGGGGGAGCTCTGCCATGCCAGGATCTCTTGGAGCAGCAGTGCTCAAATATTCCACTTATCCTGGTTTGTTTGAGTCTGTGTGCAAATCCTTTGTGAAAATGCAAATATTGATGGGAGCGTTGAGTGTGAGAGGCAGCTCTGACTGCTCTGTCCAAACCTCTCTTGTGTTGGTGTTCAGGATGAGAAGAAGCGAATCGAGGCCCTGGGTGGCTGCGTGGTCTGGTTTGGAGCCTGGAGGGTGAACGGGAGCCTCTCTGTCTCCAGAGCTATTGGTAAGAGAGAGCCTGCAGTCCTGTCTGAGACTTGCTTTGCTTTTTAACTACAAAATTTTAATTTTCTAGTCATCAAAATTTGACATACAGCTGAAGACAGACCTATGAGCAATAACCTCTATTTTTTCCCCCTACAGTCTGAGGGAATAATTTCCAAATAATTGCTTTAACTTGGGGTAAGAGTCATTGGCTCCACACTGAGTTAATAAAGGGCTGCTGGAAGCCGTGGCTGCAAACCCACAGTTGTGTTTCTCTGCTGCTGTTCCACAGGGGACGCTGAGCACAAGCCATACATCTGTGGGGACGCAGACTCTGCCTCCACGGTGCTGGATGGCTCTGAAGACTACCTCATCCTGGCCTGCGACGGCTTCTACGACACAGTGAACCCCGATGAGGCAGTCAAAGTGGTGGCTGACCATCTGAAGGAGAACAATGGTGACAGCAGCATGGTAGCACACAAATTGGTGGCATCTGCTCGGGACGCCGGCTCCAGCGACAACATCACGGTGATCGTGGTGTTCCTCAGGGACATGAACGCGGCGGTCGCGGTCAGCGAGGAGCAGGACTGGACGGAGAACTCTTTCCAAGGAGGCCAAGAAGACAACGGGGAAGACAAGGAGAACCACGGAGACTGCAAACGGCCCTGGCCCCAGCACCAGTGCTCAGCACCTGCAGATTTAGGCTATGAAGGACGAGTGGACTCCTTCACCGACAGAACTAGCTTAAGCATAGGGTCCAGCGTTAACCCCTTGGATGATCAAGGCTATTTAGACCTGACAAAAACAGAAACTAGTACACCTCAGAGTGCCAAATGTCTGCCACCAGTCCAAGCATTTAGTCCTGGCATACCAAAGAGTGCGAGCTCGATCAGCAGCTCCCCGGTGAAGAGCGATTCCCCGGAGCTCCGCGCGTCCTGGGGCTGCGGGCGGAGCGATCGCAGGGAGGACGGCGGCCCTGTGAGCTGGGGCGCTGCAGGGCAGGGCATCTACAGGGTCAGGGGTTTGTCCCCCGTCTTCTCCGGGCTGGAAGAGGAACTGTTCAAATCCTTGGGAAAACGAGCCGCGTTCCCTCATTTCCGGCTCTGCAGCGGGAAGAGGCGGCGAGGAGGAGCCAGGCTCACACCAAAGTTTCACACGCCGCTCTGGGCTCAGGAGCCCTCCCAGGGAGAAGGATCCGGCCTGGCCTTCCCTGCCCGGGGCCGCAGGAGCAGGAGAGCCTTGGCCCGACCCTCCCCGTGGCGGAGGCTGCCCAGCCACGGCTCTTACAGCGAGTGTTTGATGCGAAGACAAAATCATTGTATAGCAGACCCACACCTCCATCAATGCTGTAAAATGTAATCACCTCCTCCCCTCGTGTTCCCCTGTCAGACTCCCCAAGTAGACATTCCCAAAATAAAACTGGCATCATCNAAAAAAAAGGAAAAAAAAAAGAGAGGTGGGCATTTCCGAACTGTACTCCAGTCCCCTGCCAAGCTCAACCCCTGTGTAAATAGATCTAGGAATTAACCAATGTAGTCGTTCGGATCTCTAATAAAGTTTGGTGGTGGTGCCAGCCCCAGCGATGCCGCAGCCGCCCGAGCACCCGCACACAGCGCCACATCCAGCAGGGAGAGCCCGGCAGCCGCTGCCCCTGGAGACAGCGCCGGGCACGGCCCCCAAACACGCAGAAGGTTGCACCTGCCTGAGAAATGTCTGTGGAGCAATACTCAAAGAACGATCTGGGTTAGAACTGCCAAATTTTCTTAGAGCGGGGGGAAGTTTCCATAGAGTCGAGGTGTGTGTGGGGGGTTTTTGGGTTTTTGGGTTTTTTTCGT
This sequence comes from Pycnonotus jocosus, assembly GCA_013400435.1. Lineage (NCBI taxonomy): Eukaryota > Metazoa > Chordata > Aves > Passeriformes > Pycnonotidae > Pycnonotus > Pycnonotus jocosus. Next base: position 111,558 of record VWYP01025877.1, on the reverse strand, counting down.
GTTCTGCTTTCTGTTTATTCCAGGTGAGCGTTAAGATGAATTAGAAAATTACATCCACTTTTGCAGGTAGACGACTAAAAGCCATACAGGGTTTACCAGGTACCTTAGGAATGGACACACTAAGCTCCTGCTGCTCTGGTCTCAGACTCCCATTGAGGTACAGACACATAATTTACCTTTTTTTTTTTTTCTTCCATGTAATATAAAATGCGGAGTATGAAGAAAACTTTTCTTGCAGTTTGGAAAAAAAATATTCCCTATGGCTGGAGGTGCAGTGTAGGGAATTTCGTATCTTTCTGGTGCTTATATTGGCATTTTTCTCATTTCTCAGTTTAGGAAATTGTTCTCAATGAGTTGAACATGATTGTGCTTAATGCTTTGAGCCAACCTCTTCCCACCTTAACTTCATCTCAGGTCTTAAAAGAGCCCAACCCGTGGAGGTGCCCAGTCCCACCCTCTGTCCCTGCCCCGTCCCAGCGGAGCTCAGGAGCTGTGTGGTTCTGGGGAGGATTCCCAGGTGGCAAAGGCAGCGTTTCCCATCCAGTGGCAGCAGAAGGATGCAGCAGCTCGGCTGCCACGGGCTGCTCAGGCTGTGCAGGGCCGGGAGCCGGAGCGATCCAGACGGGATGGAAATGCCCAGGATGCGGCAGAGCAGGGGCTGCGCTGGGGCTTCAGCGGAGAGGGCGGAATTCAGTGCCCGGGAAGGGCTCTGCTCCGGCTCCCCCGGGCCCACGAGGGCCAGGGAGGAACTCAGCTGCCCTTCTTTGCATGAGCAGCGGCCACCAGCCCCTCCCCGCTCCCGTGAGGTCACACCCTTAGGGGAGCCGCTAATTGGGACGTAAATAAGCGGCCGATTCCCATCAGCTCCACTAAGCCCAGATCCCGTTCCTACCCTTTGGTACAGGGATGGAGTATGAGAACAGTAAGTCTTCATAGGCACTTAGTGAACAATCCATATCATTTTAGCAGTAACAATAGCAGTATTAGTGTTTAGCTAGAATTTGCAAAGTATTTTAATATTAAGTAGTCAAGAAAATTATTCGACACGACGAGATGGCGAGGCTTGAATTCTGCCAATTTCTGCTGCTTCTCTCTTTGATGCACTATTTTAAAAGCAATCTGATGAACGGCAAAAGGCTTTGTGAGCAACCAGGAGTTGGAGTGTGGCTTTAGATTCCTTTGATCTTTTTCAGACTTTGTTTTAATCTTACGGGATCATTGGCTCTTATCTGCCATCTTATTCTGCCTTAGCTGTTGTCAATGTTCTCTTTAGCTGCAGCTTCTGTTCCAAGTCAGATTTACCGAGGAAATTTGAGAAACCATGAAATGGTGAAATATGCAACTCTGGGGCATCTCTGTGGTGCCTTTGTTTTCAATTATTCACAGTAATAATGACTCACTGAAAGTCCATCTTTAGCTGACTGTCGTGTTCCAGAGAGAAAGGTGGTGTAAGTGCAATTCTTGATGTGAGTAAATTCGAACGCAAACCCGTCACGGATGATAAAACTTCTTCCCAGTCTGCAGGAGCAGTTGAAGAGCACTGGACTGCATGTGTGCTGTTTTGGGAAGGATCTAGCATTTTTAGGTGTGGATTCATAAATGGTAATTCTGCGACTCATCCCATTTATCTTGCTAGGAGAAAAAAAAAAAATCCACCATCGTAGTTGCAGTGTGGTCAGGTAAAACCATTGTATAGATAGAGCAAGTGTTCATTTCTTCACTAACTGCATATTTATAGAGTAGATAGGAACCATTTGTAAGGTAAGTCCTTTAAAGTTCTATAATATTAAAAGTAGTGGTTATTGGTCTGATTATGCTGCTCTTGATTCTACACACTAGACAAAAAGCAGTGCTTGTGAAATGCAGTGTTTTCTCTTAATGCCACTGGTGATAGGAAGTAGCTCCTTCAGTTCAAACTCCTGTGCCCTTATCTGCTGCTTGCTGACGTAAGCAATAATCCCTCTCTAACGGTATCTAAGTGTTCTGTATCTCGTACCTTGATCGTCTATCTGGTGACAGTGTAAAATATTAGGCTAATAGAGAAGTATCTCATTGTATTTATTAACTGTTGATACTGAGATCCAGTCTGTGACCTGTGTTTTGTATTTTTATCGTGTATCTTAGTGGTGGTGAAAATTTGTACAACCAATCTTTCCAATAAAGAGCTGAAGTATCCCTTGATCCGCGTTCACACAACCCCGCATCCCTCTCGGTCGACGCGGTGACCGTGGTTGCAGAACCAGGAGGTAGCACTGCCAACGTGACTGGAGTTTTGTTCTCTTTCAGTTGTGCTGGTTTTTGAGGAAGGGGCTCGGGGCTGCTTTGCCTGGAGCTGCTCAGAACTCGCTCGTAAGCTCTTCACTGTGAGCGCCGCGGGGCTCCCGCGCCGCTTTCCCAGCCCTGAGCGGTGCAGAGAGCAGAACAGCACCGGAGCAGGGAGCTCTTCACCCATTCCATTTGCACTAGAGGTGGGTGGAAAGGCACCTGTGGAACTTTTCTTGACCCAGAAGTGCCATCCATTGTCCTTGCGAGTGAAAACCGTTCCGTGGCTGAGTTGTTGAGCGCGGTGGCGCTGGAGGACAATGCCCAAGCAGACTTTAACTTACACCACGTTTCTGGTGGTGCATCATCCTAGAAACTCCGCCTGTTTTTGGAGCACTGTGTGTCAGTTGTCCCGTGGGCAGATGAGGCACAAGGAGTTGTGTGCATAGACATGGCTGCTGTAGTTCAGGTCCACTCTCTCCTCACCAAATCCTCCCCACCCCAAGATTCTGCAGGAATAAAGCAGAATGAGAAAGATTGGTCTAAATTAGGGGCTGTTTTAGCACAATTTCTTCACTGGGCACTTCGTCACATAAGCAAAGCCATCCAAGGGGATACTGCAGCTTTGTTCATGTCTGTAATTTAGGGCAATCTTTCTTTAATTCACATCCTCTTTGTGACAGGAACAAAACTTTCTACCCTCGTATCACGTGCAATAAAAAGGAAGCACTAACACGACCTTGGACTCCAATGTCCGTGCCCCTCTCCAGCCCTGGCACAGCCCTTGCCAGCATTAAAGCTAAAGACAAACAATTCCCACCTGTCAGGGTCTCGTACAAACCTTGTCGTGTCCGGTTTTTCCTCCTTCCCTCTGAAGACACCTCGGGATGAGAACAGGGGAGGTGGCTGAGCTCACCCCCAAGTGCTGCTGCTCGTGGCCAGCCAGGCATGGGCTCAGTTCCTGCTGACCTTTCTGTAGTACCTTGTTCAAGAAACATGTTCTTGATGAAGTGAATAAATCCAAGCTAAATCATGTACAAGTGTTGGGACTTTTCCATTTGCAATCTTGTCCTACAGTTCACCCGCGAGTTTAGTTCTAACCATGTATTAGTCATCCATATTTTATTTATGAAAGCTGTTTATACAGGAAAAAAAACTGTTGAAGTTTTACCAATATCTTAATAAAACAGTAATTTAAACCACACTCCAGCTAGTCTGGTTATTGAAGAGCTAACAAAGGCAGCGAGCAGCTGTGCCTTTAATGTGGTGAAAGGGGGTTTCCTTTGTGGGATATGGAACTGGAGTTCCTCAGCTGAGCTCTCGCTCCCCGGTGCTCAGGGCCCAGGGATGGGATGGGGCTGTTCTGGCACAGCCCAAGGAGATCAGTGTCTCCCAAGCCCCTTTCCCCAACCCTGCTCTTTCCAAAGCAGCTCTGAACAAGCTGTCCATGAAGGTGAGCAAAGGAACAGCTGGACACAAGCTCAGAGCAGCCTCTGTGCCCCAGCAGTCATTGCCTACAGCCTGGGCCTCTCACTGAGAGTAAGGCAGAGCTCCATCGGTGTGCAGGGAGCAGCACAGCCCCAAACACTCACAAGGCACCTCCAGGGTGTGGGCCTGGCCCTGGCCCCCTCCACTGGCACAGGATCTGCTCCCTGTGCAGCTGAGTCACAAAGAACATTGGGGGAAAACTCTGCGTCCTGCTCAATTCCTGTTTGAATCAAGGAGATTTAAGAATTTGGTCTGGCTTCTACAAATAGAATCCCAGAGGGGTTAAGTGCTTTTCACTGAATAATTAAGGGAAAAAGTGACAGGTGGATGGCAGGAGAAAGTCCCTCCATGTGCAGCCAGGCATTGCAGCAAGTGGAGCTGACCCTGACAGCCTCCACCCTTTTACTTATCCACACACAAAACACCTAAAATTAAGATTTCAACATTCATTTTATTAACAAAGTGCAAACAGTTTCAAACTAAAAGTTGTAGAGCACATTCACATGGACACAGGGCACAGGCAGCCACACGAGGACAACACCAGGGCTCATGCTTTGTCACTAACCAGGCATCAGCTCCCAGAGGAGCTTCACAAGGACTTCAGCAGCTCAAAATGCAACGAACAAAGAGTTTGGCAATGGGTGTGGTTGGTCCAAGTCACCAACTGGGGAAAACAATTGGAGTGGTGGCTGTTTTCCCCCAGCATTCCAAAGGACAGTCACACATTCCAGTGGCACAGCAGGACACTCCTCCCCCAGGGAACGGGCTCAGCATCTTCCCCACAACTCCTCAGAGCAGCTGAGGCTGGTGGAGCAGCAGTGCCAGCCCTCAGTGCCTGCACAGATCCTTGTGCCCCGGGGGCAGGGTTAAGACAAGGCCACTTTAGCCAGAGTGGAGAGGGCACAGAGCCTCGGGCTCAGCTCCAGGGGATGAATGCACACACCTTTCCCAGGAATGCAGCCGTGGGTCTTCAGGCCTCCAGCCCGTGCTCTACCTGCTCCAAACAAAGTCAGTTTGCACTGAAAACTCTGCTGCTGGAGCAGGTTAAAGGCTTCAAACAAACATCATCTCATGAGGTAAAATTTTCTGCCAGCTACTTCAACCCAGTCAGCTTTGGAATCATTCAAAGCTCAGCCCTCCCTCTCCGAGTGCCTCAGAGGCAGAGGGAGCTCAGGATCCTGGCACAGGATGAGCTGCAGCTCCTGCAGCAGCACAGGGAAGGGGCAGCCCCAAGGAGAACGTTCCCAGTTACCTGGTGCTGTCATCTCCAGGGACAAAGCTGAGATCGTCAGAGCTGGCCTGACCCCCATCTGGCAACACCGAGGAGAGCTCTGAGGGTGAAAACAACACCAGCAAATCCCAGTCAGCCTCAGCAGTGAGCACTGGAGCAGCCAGGGAATGCTCTCTCCCTCCCTGCACTCAGGCCAAAACTTCACCTGCTTGGCCACACAGCTTTGATCCACTGGACTGGAAGTGAAAGCTTAACCAGAAGCCTTTCCGAAGCTCCCCTGACTGCTGGAAGCAAATTCCTGCCAATTAAGATGCAAATCCATGTCTAAGGCAGTGGTTACCTCCCTGGAATTAGCCTACTTACAGTGCCAACCCTGGCACACAGGGAGTTCCAATTGGGAACTGGAGCTCCGGGTTTTCCAGCCCTTCCCAGGAGACTCACCTAAACTGACTTCTCAAGGCTAGCAAGAGTTTCCCTCTCCTGTTTTGAGCTGTTTTAATTGGGATCCCTAGAGGAGAGTTCCAAATCTTACTGGCACTTGGAGCTTGAACACCTCCACAGCCCCCACCCCAAGAGATCTGAATCCAAGGAGCTCTGAGAAGACTGGGAATGTTTGGGAAGAGAGGTTTGAGCAGCTCTACCTTCACTGGAGGGCTGGACAGAGAAGGCCTGGTTGAACACCTCCGAGAGAGAGGTGGCATCTTCCTGCTCCTCGTTTTCTGTGTCACATTCGATGTCACTGTCACTGCTCATGCCTGGCAGCAGGTGAAGGACGTGCTTCTGGCACCCCCCAGCTGCAAGAGAAACCAGAGACAGCCAGGGCAAAACGATGGCAGCAGGATCTGCACAGCTGGAAGGCCTGACTTTGTCCCATGGAAGAGTTCCTGCCAGCTCTTGGGGTTTGATAGCAGAACAGAGGGAAGGAGCAATTTCCAAACCTCGAGGGGTCTGACAGAGCACTGGGAACCAGCCCTCAGCACAGCTGGATTTGGCCTGTGTGTCACCAGCTGAGCTGCTCAGCTGCTGTGCAACTGGGACAGGAAACAGAAGCTGCTTTTCTGGGAGCTAAAAAGCAGCAAAATCCATGGGGCAGGTGGAGCCACCAGAGCCTTCAAACAGCAATAGAGGATTTGAGTCTCACACAACAAATTTCCCCTCCAGAACAGAACCAGGGCTGTTGGTGGCTCCAGGTGATGACCTTGGGTGGGCACTGGGCACCCAGAACTCTCCATGGACAGCACAGGCTCTGCTTGGCTCTACTCCTTAAAGGCTCATACTCATTGCTAAGAGAAAACAAACTCAGGGACCAATTCCACTGTAGTTTTTCCTCTGAAGGGAAAGAAATGGTAATATTTGCTTCCTGGGGTTTTTAACAATGAAGCATTTCAGTTTCTAAAGCCTTTTCCTATTGGGCTGCCTGCTCTGAGAGCAGAGCTGCAGGAGCACATCACGATCACGCTGCAGTGACTAAGAGCAGAAATTCAGTTTTGTCACTGAGAGACCTTCTGTAAATGCCAACTCCCACACAATATTGCACACTGCAGCTCGAGATGGATGCTGGCACCTTAATATAGGCTTTGCACTACAATCCAGTCATTGAAATTCAAATTAGTGCAGGGGTGGAAGGCAGGAGAGTTTTAGCAAGATAAGAAAAACTCGATGTGGACTTTCAGAAGGAAAAAAAAAAAAAGGCAGTGTTATTTTTTTTCCATTATAGAAAGGATGCAGGAAGGGAAGGGGAAAAACTTTCCTTCAAGTTTCTAAGGAAACTGGATTATGCACCACAACACCCAGAAGGGATGAAGTGCTGGAGAAAGTTACCACGGGGGGCTGTCCCTGAAGGCAGCAGAATCACCAGCCAAGGTCACTGTTTGAATTAGATATGAAATTCTTCTCAAGGCCACTCCACTGGAGAGCAAAGCAAAGACCTGGAGCTGTCTCAAGGTACAAAAAGCAGCTGCTTGTCCAGAGAGAGACAGCCCCACGTGCCAGCCCCGATCACAGCAGCCACACAGAGATCTTCTGTCCTCACTCTGATTTATTCTCCAGCTGCCACCTTCCAGCAAAGCTCAGCAGCCATGGAAGCAGCTTTTGGGGGTGGTTTTCTCCCGTTCCTCCCCGCCCCAGAGGCGCAGCAGCAGCGCCCTGAGGCTGCACCTGCCCCCCACAAAATGCAATTTACCTTCCTCTGGTGCTGCAGAGGCACCTTCAGAGCTCATCCCCTGCAGCTCCCCGGGCTCAGAGCTGCTCTCCAGCCCACCAGCCTGGGCTCCTTCTGGCCGACATCCCTTGGAGTTTGAGCTGGGGAAAGGATTTAGGAGAAATACAAAACCCCACGTTAGAGATTCAGCCTTCACTCAGTTGTAACAAAGCCTTTTGGTGCCACACTGAGTTTTACTCCTTGTTTAAGTCTCCTGCACACCCACTTAAACTTCCAGCTGTAACATTTTAATATTTCTAAATCAATCAAAAAACCTTGAAAAGTTTGAGTATTTTCCAAAAAAGGTGACTCTACTTATTTGAAAAAAAAATAACCTGAAAACTCCATTGCCCTTTGCTTAGATGGCCAACAGAGAATTATCATGAAACAGCTGAAAAATTGAGTTAGGGTGAAAAACATCTTAAATGAGGAAATCAAAAGTGATTAAATTTCAGTTAGAGGTTATTTTGCATGGAACAGTGGGAAAGCAGACCTGGGCTGCCTTTCAATTCCAAGTGTCAGGCTCCAGCCAGAGCTGATCAAAATAAAGAGAAAAATGAAAAAAAAAAAAAAAAAGAGACAACATGTAACCTAGTTATAAACCCAAAAATTGCTGTCCAGAGGGAACAGCAGCAACCAAGTAAACTTCAAAGTAATTTCTCTTTCATGCTACAAGCACCTGGTTTTAGGAGATTGTGGGATTTTTGTAGATCAAGGGAAGGTGGGGGTGGAGATAAGAGGAACAATGTAAAAACCCTTACCCCAGAGCACCAACTTTTCTGTTCTTCTCTACAGCAGCCAGGCCATTCAAGCCAGAAGCTCCCAGCTCAGAGTCTGACCCCTCACAGGGTCTCTCCTCCTGCTTGGGCAGTGCCTCAGGGCCAGCCAGGGCCCGAGTGTGGGGCCGAGCACTCAGCTTGGAGCTCCCCAGGCCTCCTGAGCAAGGAGAGCACAAATGAGATCCTTGTGACCCTCCCCTCCCTCCCTGAATGCTGGAGAGGAGCAAAATCCCCATTTCTGTGTCAAGGTTTCCTTGTGCTTGCACTGAAGGAAGGGCATTGTGCAACTCAGGAACAGCACTGCCATAAAATTCTTACTGGAGTTTCCTTGAGTTCCCTCCAAGCCAAATCACAATTTAAACCTGGCTCAGTGCTGTTTAATGCTGGCTTTTCACTGTCGAGTTCATTCCTGATGCACTTGCTGAGAGCCCAGAACATAACACACATATTTATATCCTGCTCAGTGAATGTGGGGTGCTGCCTCCCAGCTCAGCTATCAGAGGTACAGTAACACCCACTGGGTGGGAGAAAGCATCCAGGCAAATTTAAGGGAAACTCCAGCTGCCAAATCAGAGCTTCATTGAGAAGCTTTTGCACAGGAGATGCCAGTTCCACCCCCCCAAGGTGCAGAGGCCCAGGTACCCTCAGCAGAGTGGCTGCTGTCCCCCTTGAGGCGCAGGTTCCCGTCCCCACTGTCCATGGCTCTCCTCAGGGACAGGCTCCCGGCTGCTCCTGAGCGAAGGGGCTTCCCTGAGGTGCTTTTCTTACTGGCAGCTGCAAAAGAGGGTAAAAGTGAAGAGAGTTCAGTCAAAGCACTGCTGTACCTTGGCCCTGTGCTTGTTGTAAGTGAAGCTCCATATTATTCATTAAGTCTCAGTGCTGCACAAAATCCTTCCACACCTCCCTGTCAGAGGCCTGGGCTGCACAAATTGTGTTCACTTCTTTACACTGAAACATCCTTCACCCACATTCCTTCACCCAGCACAAAAGTGATAGACAAACTCAAATCCTGGCTTAGTTGCATTTTAGATTTCAGCAAGTCTGGACTGTTTTAATTTGTGAGCTCCCAGATGGGCCTGGGGCAGAGCAGTCAAGGGAGTGCCCAGCTCAGCCCAGTCTAACACTGGTTAAACCTCAGAACATTGTCACTGCATCAGGTTTGGCAGTGCCCGTGGGGCAAAGCTTTTGTGTTTTACAGAGAAGGGCTGAAATCAGTCTCAGCAACTCAAGGGCAGGGCAGGTTTACATTTCTGACCTTCCAGCTGAACCTGAGTATGAGGAACTGCCTGGGGACACGAACCACCTGTAAGGGTGATGAGATCCCCCCTTCTCCAAGCACTTACAGTTCCTTATGTAACAACTGGTGACTGAAGACTTGGTCAGCAGCTCCATCCCAATTTCCTGCAGTTTGCTGCAGCTGTCAGTGCCACAGGCAGCCAGGGCCCCCTGCTCGATGGAGAAGAAGCTGGGCTGGCCCTCCCCTGAGCCAGCATTGCTGCTCCTCACTTCAGACAGCTGGTTCTTCACATCAGACATCTTGCTGCGAACTTCTGCCATCTGGGTTTTGAGTCTTTTCAGCATCTTCAGGTCTGGGGGCACCCTCCACATGGCCTGGTGCCTCCTCTGCTCTCGATCCTTCAGGGAATAGGAGGAGGCTGTGCCAAAGGAAAAGGCAGAGAACACAGCAGGTAAGGAAAACCATCCTCAAATCAACATGGATGCCTAAGAATTGCACCTTTTGTCCTGCTGTAAAAGTGAGGGACACACATTCTGTCCTGGCACAGCACCATGCTGAGGCTGCAGGCACTGCCAAGCTGCTGGGACAGCAGGGTTCTGTTCCCAGTTATAAAACAAGGGAAGGTCCCCAGTCCTGCTCATTGGGGCTCCCAGTGCTGCTGCAGGAATTCTGCTGACACCTGAGCCACCACCTTGCCAGCCAGGCTGTCAGTTCATGTCAAATTTGTTTTTATAAAACTTGCTGGCTGTGTGTAGAAGACTCTCAGACCACCAATATGTCTTAACATAGAGAACTCAAAGAAATCTGCAGCTGGGAAGGAATTCCCTTAAGTACCTCACAGCAGAAGATCAGGTTGAGCAGCCAATACCTGAAAAAGCCTCTGTGCTGCTCAGCTGGAATTAGATCAACCTGGATCTCTCTCAAGTGTTATAAATTCTGTGTTTCTCTGCAAATTCAGCTGTTCCAAACTGTAAAGTCAAGTGGCTCTTAGAAACCTTCACCTGAGGCAGTGAGGTCTGGCAAAGTCCAAATGGAACAGCAGCTTTGTCTTTTACTGATCAAATTCAATTTGACTGGGAATAGTCAAAGGCTGAGGGAAGCTCCACAGAAGAGGTGATTTTGGTGTGTGTTCAGCAGCTAAAGATTCACACAGCTCAGCACAACAGGGGAGCTTCACCCTGCTTGAGTGGCACAGCACAAAGTGCAGGGCCCTCTCCTGAACTCCTTTTGTCCAGGGCTTTTTCCAAAAGCAAAACAGAACTGGGACTCACAGTTCATGTGCTGTTCCCTTTTCTTTTTGTACTTCTGGAAGTGACTTCCCTTTCTGGAAATATGGATTACATTCACTGAAAATTCATGGCTGTTTATGTAACTCCTTTTAAAAGGCTAATGACAAAGGAACAAAGAGTTTGAGCCAGCTTTTAAATTCAGTGCCACCAATGGCATTGTGGCAGCAAACCCAAGCATCATTTGTAGCAAAGGGACATTTATTTCTCTTTCTGTTCTAGAAAGTCACCCAATGGTTGTGGGCCAGCAGCTCAAATAAGTGTCAATCATGACAAAATTCAATCAAACCTCAATAATAAATTTAATTCCTCACTACCAAAGGAACAAGCAACCTCCAGGAAGAGCCAGGGGTGTCAGCTCTGCTGCTGCACATGGAGTTAATTGGTATTTTCGGGTCAAGGGCCCCAGCTGAACCACAAATACTCCTCAATTATTTAAATACCATCACTATTTTTGGCTCCTGACATTTTGATCCATTTTTCTTTTTTTTCTTCTTTTCCAGCCTTTACAACCACTCACAGTTTTCTAGCTCTAATGGCCTCTAAATTCCAGGATGTATTATTTTGGTTTGCACCATGCTCCAAGTGCTCCCAGCCACTCCAGCTGTGTGCAGGGACAGGTGGAGCTGCTGCCTCAGCACAGAACTTTGTGTTGTGTTGGCTTCCAGTGCCAACCCCTTGCACAAAAGGGGCTTTTCAGTCACCCCCCCTGCATTTCCAGGTGGGATGAAGCCATCAGACACGTGGTGCAGTTACCTCTGTTCTGCAGAAGAGAGGCAGCAGGACGTGGCTGAAGGCCCCAGAGGTTTTCCACGCCATTTCTGTCCTTCAGGTCCAACAAGTGGATTAAGATGAAGGGATCTATGTCCAGCAAACTGCTGCTGCCTGCAGAGCCCAGGGCGCTGGCTCCCCGCCGGGAGGGTCTCCCACCAGCACTGCTGTAGCTGTGGCTGGTACCTGAGCAGGACAGACAAAAGTGGGAGCTGTGGGACACAGGGATGCTTTATTCCCTGGGAAAAACCAGAAAGAGTTATACAAGCAGGTTAGGAATGAACTCATCCCATGAAACTTAAGGAGACACTGGATTTCATGGATTTCTGGATGCTGAAACAATTAGATGGGTTTCTAATTAAAGAGTAAGAAAAAAACAACTGGAAAGGGGGAAGTGCTTCACTTCATACCTTTTATAAAAATCTCTTCATGAATAGATTTGTTAAGAAATTTGTTAAGAAAGATTAGAGTTACTCTAAAGGAATAAGGAGACAAACATGTCCCTCCCCTGAACTTCAGAACTTTCAAACAGGGAATTCTGTCTTTCAAGCACCAACAGACTTGTACAGCAGCACAAATACCACTTCTGGTATCTTTATCCTATATAAATACACTTAGATCCCCTAACATCTCTCTATATTCCATGTAGATACACATTTCTTTCAGAATCTTGTGGCTAATTTGGGCTGTGATCATCTCCAGGCTGCAAAAAATCCCAGAACACCTCATTGTGCTGCATTTAAAATGTATTTTGAGCATTCTTTACTTCATTCCCTCCACATTCTTTGGGTTTTGCAGTGCACTAAACCCCAAGTGAATGCATCACCCACTCAGAGGTCACGCTGACATCAGTAAAAATTCCTTCTCAGTCTCCTATTGATGGGAACACAAGGAATTTCAGATGCACAAAGCTACCCTTCAAACTTTAACATCATTTTTAAACCAGCACATTCAGATAACTCCCCTTCCCTTTTTTTTTTTATTGAACCAATGAAGTGTTTCTGCTACACTGCAATAATCAGTACAAGCCACATGATGCAGCAGTTCCCAAAATAGAACTGCCTGCAGAACACACAGCTTGGCCTTGCTTCCAAGAGGAGCAGGGGAAGGAATCCAGCAGCGTTTTGCTTTTATGGGAATTCTGGAGTGGTTTTTCATACCTGATGCTCCAGGAGTAGCAGCAGCTCCTGCATCCTCCATGAGATCTCCATCTTCCAGCTCCATAGTACTGCTGTATTCCACATCATTCTCTCCAGACCTTCAGGGATGATCAGGGTGGGAAAAGGAGAATACAACTGTTAGTTTTCCTCAGCTCTTGTTAAACATTGTGGCACAAACCTCAAAAAACAGCATGAAGTGCTGTAAATTGTATTTCCTGCATTCCAAGCTACCCAAACTGAACAAAGGAAGCATAGTAATTAAATTACTGTCTCATTAACCAAGAGGCCAAAAGTGCCACATATACCTAGACTGCAAAATGTGATGCTGCAAACTCCTGTGTCTGTAAGTGTAGCAGTACATTCTCACGTTTTAATTAAGATTCCAGGATTTGACATCAGCTCTGCTCAGTCTTGGATTTCCTAATTTAAGTACCTGTCCTCACCATCACTCTCCTACTACTACAACACTTCCCAGTACCAGACCACTGCTGTGTTACAGAGCTGAGACAGATTCCTTAATCGTGTTTTGGGAAAGAACCTTCACAGATTATCACTTGTCAAAGACAGAATGCAACACCAACGTAAATAAAGAGATCAGAAAGACACTAATTAGCTGACCAAAAATTCAATGTTTAGCACTAACTCTGTGAGTTCATCTTGTTCCCAGTATAGGAACCACCTCTCAAATCACACTGGAATCCCACACACCCTGGCAAATTACTCAGTTTCCACTGGAATTAGGATGATTACCCTGGGTACAGGATGATCTGAGAGGCATTTTTAGTTACTTACATAGTTTCTTCATCAATGTCATTTTCTTCAGTGTTGCTGGTTGCTGTTGAACTTGCTGAAGAGCTGCTGCCATCAAGGTGGTTCACCTCATCTTCTCCAGCAAGATCTATATCCAGGTCACCATCTGAGAGCTCGTGCTGCAGGGAAAACAGGAGGGTTTTGATATAGAAACATTCAGCAGCACCTTGATGCATCCCCAAAAGCTATAAACAGACACTCTCTGTCCCCAGTGTCACCATCATACAGCACATTAAAGGCTGGGAACAAACACAAGTCAGATTTTTTCAGCTGCAACTTGGAGAGTTTTTGTGGTGGGATCTTTTAGCTCAGTTCTGGAACATCTCTCTGGAGTCACCTCTCACTCAACTCTCAAGTGTGTCATCTCCTATTTCCATAGCAAGGATAATAAACCTCATTTACAATTCACAAGTTTCTACAGGGATTTACAATTCCCTGTTTCTATTGCTGCCTTATCAAAGAAAGCTACACATAAACAGAGACAGAAACAGAGAATTCCTACATTAAAGTCTTCCTGCTGGGTCTTCTCCTCCTCCTCTTCCTTGTTCTCCCTTGCTAATCCTGGAGCAGTGAAATTCTCAAGCAGTGCTTCAATGCTTTGTCCAGGTTTCTTTGCTCTTGTCTCTGAGCCCTCATCATTCTGGGGACTGAGGTGAGTGTCAGGAGGGGAAACCCCTCGGGATTTCTGAGTCCGGGACAGTTCAATGGCGAGCCTCTAAAAGATCCCAAAAATAACAGAGAAGGCAACAATGGAGCAGCAGCAGCAAATCAAGCACTTTTTGCTGACTTGCAGATAGACTCTGACAGGTGATTTTACATTCACAAACATCCCACTTACTTCTTTCAGGTTATTTATTTGCTGGATGTAACTTGTTTGAGCTGCTTCCAGCTGAGCAATGTACCAGTGCTGATCCCGGCACTTCTGGAAGAAGGTTGGTGAGCGCACTTGGAACCTTCAAAGGAACGTTTGAAAAGGGGTTGTTTTGAGGGAGTTGGTCTGGTTTGAGGTTTGTTTTTAATGTCCCTCCCTCCATCCAAAAGGCCCTGTAGAAAAACCTTAAAATTGAAATCTAGTGGTGAAATAAACTTAACAGACAACAGGTCCTTGTGGATTCGGTGCCCTGAACACCCTGACTACCACAGTGTGGAAGGGACTCACAGACTTATTTCCAAAGTTCTCCAATGCTCACTACAACTGTTTCTAAAGAGGGGGAGAAAGCACCTTTTTCCTTTAATTCTGGTAGCCACGGCTCTCTAACCCTTATTAATGCCAGGAGCAGCCACTCCTCAAAGAAGGACACACTCCAAATATCCCACAACTCCCTTTGGCACATTTCCTTCTTTAAAGCTGCTCTGAGTAAAACCCATTTATAACAAAACACTTCACCAATATTTGAAATTCAGCTGGTTACATTCAAATGCTCCCAATTTCAGCAGCAGGTTTGTGAGGATCCCTGGAAAGGAGAGCAGGGAGCCCCACCTGAGGATGACGGTGTCGTTCTGCCGGTTCAGGTAGCCCTCGTTGGCCAGCAGGTCCAGGCGGAAGAATCTGTTGTAGCCCCAACATTCCCCAACCTCGAAATCAGAGGCAAACTCCCGGATGATGTTTTTGGTGGGATCGTTGGTGGACTGGTGAACCATTTCTACACGGTATTCATACCTGGAGAAGGGAAAGTGACAGGGATTAGAGCCAAACAATGGCAGAATTGCTCAGTGGTTTAAGAGCTGTACCTCCCTGCCCAGCTGAGTCAGGCTTAAAAAATCTTACTGAACGTTTAAACAGTGAAAAATAAGAGAGAGCAGGCATAGGGAGTAGAGTCAACTCCAGAGCTGAACTACCACACAGGTATTTTCTTCTCAGTTGTCTTAGAGCTTCTTTTTTATCTCAAGAAAGTTACTGAGTTGACTTTTGTTGTCCATTGAGCTTTGAATCAGGCATAAAGATATGTCACAACTTTAAAATATCTCTGTGCCTGATTCAAAGCTCAATGGACAACAGAAGTCTCACCACTCTATTTCAAAGGGTTTTGCATTTTCTGACAGAAAAAGCCCAACATCTGTTCTTACTGCAGCTTTGCTTACTTGGATGTCTCTGGCAATCCAGCAGACAGCTCCAGGAACACTGACAGGTAATAGCCCCGAACTACTCCATTTCCATCCTTAAATGAAATTGAGAAATTGATTAAAAATAGAAAGGAAAAAACAGAAAAAAAAAACAAACCCCAAAGCAATTTGAAACAGAAGACTTAGAAAAGTTTAAAAAACAGCTTCAATCAACACTGGATTTGCAGCAGGAATCTATTTTGGATGCTACAGTTGTGATTTTTAGTCTTCAGTGACTCCTACTGTAACATGAATCAATGAGAAGCACATTCACAGTGTAGTATTGGTATCTCAGATACAAATCTCAAGACAAAGCTTTAATTACTCTATTAACACTTCAGGGATTTGATTAAGTGGAGGTCTGAATAGACAAACAATGTATCAGAAAAACATTATTTTAGGTTAAACATTAGTTCTGAAGTATTTTACATACAGTCACATTTCAAAGCTACTTAATTTTTGATAAAAGAGCAATTTGTTCAGAAAAAAATCCCATGCAACATGAAAAGTTAGGGCAGTTAACCGAGAAACAATATTAGAGTCACCAAAAGTCAAGAAAAAATACAGCAAAACCTCCATGACACTCACCTGAATCAAGGAAGAAGAATGGCTCAACTTGAATCCTCCAGCTTGAAGAAACATTTCAACTTACCATTGAAAAAATAAATTTTAATGCCTGCTGACAGCACAGCTCAGGTAGCTAATCCTGAATTTATAATACTCTGGAAACTTCCACATAGTTCCTCCTCTACACTGCAATAATACAATTCTGGGCATCCATGGGCTTAATTTATGGAGCCAGTTCTCTAAAGATGCCACAAAAATCACTGAGACAGAGCTGGTGCTGCCCCACCAAACTCCTTCTCCACACAGCTGCAGGAGCAGCACTGACCAGAGCAGGGAGGGTGGAAAGATCCCAGCTTGGGGGCCAACATTCCAACATGGACAAAGCTTCAGAAACTGGAATATTCAACCCACTGAAGGGACTTAGCAAAATACACATTTTAATGTCTAGTTTGAGAGCTGGATGTAGTCATAACCAAATGCTTGGTCCTCCTCCCACCTTCCCCAGTATTACTCAAACATAGAGTAAGTTACTCTATACCTCAGTTCTGTAAGGAACACCTGCAAAAATCCCTGAGACATTAAAATATCCATCAAAGTTCCTCTGCCATATTAGTAGGAGCCATCTTTAATTGCTTTTAAATTAACCAAACTATCCTGAGCATGGAGATCTGGAGGCAGAGAGGGAACTCTCCAATGGCTGATGATCAACTCATCCTACAGCTTTTCATACCCAGCATCAGCCAAACTGATGATTCCTTATTGGAAAGCCTGGGAAGGAGTTGGGATGGGAAAACAACTCCAGCTGAAGACACAACTCACCGGGTAAACTTTCAATCTCCAGCACAGTCCTGACACCTGCAGGGGAGGGCTGTACACAGGATCTGCACGCTGCCTCAAGGTACTGCAGAGAGAGGAGGAAAAATATTTGGGACTGGGATAAAGCAAAACCCTCATGGAACTCATGGAGTTGCACAGAGAATTGTCTTTATCATGGAAAAGAATTGTTCACCCAGTCAACAAGAGATTTTTAATGGAATTCCCATAGTTTAGTCCACATCTCACAGTTTTCTGTGGAGATTGTTCTGTGTTTTAAATAATGTTCTGTGTTTAATAACTTCTCATGAACAGAAGGATGTTGCCAATATTTACAGTAATTTAAGATACATTCTTACCTGAAGTTTTCCAAGACAAATGTAGTTGAGTCATAAGCTGGAACCAATTCACTGTGGGGGAAAAGAATAAATATATTACACTTGAATAACATGGCATTAAAAATCCCAACTTTTGCAATCTGTAGAAGAATTTAGGATACTTTAGGTCACCAGAGCCACTGAAATTCACCATGACTACACTGGGTTATTGCAATATAATTCCATTTATACACCTCCTTAGGAGGCAATACCTTGGTGCCATTGGAAAACAAACATTCAGATTTAAACCAAGACACAGCCAAACCAATTTTTGCTGGGGAATTCTTGAGACTTCTCTGACTTCCCATTTTTTGGAGACTTTTTTTCAGCACAGGCTCCCTCAGAACCCAGCACCAATCCTGATGAAGAATTGTGCTGTGAAGTGATTTTGGCTGTATATTCTGAATTAAGGTGACCTGCAGAGGCATCTCATGAGAGCCTGGCAATTATATACTGAATGACCCAATAATAAGAGAAAAAAAAGGACAAATCAGTAAACTATGTGTAAAAGAGAGAGAAAAAAATTGTGAGCTGGAAGCCACTGTCCTGACTCCCCAGCAGGGACTAAAGACACAAAATAAGCTCTGCTGGGACAGAAAAGCCTAATTGCAGCACAGGTTACTACAAGGAGTAAGTTAAGAGGAAAACTCTCCTCTCAGGTACTTTAAACACGTTTTTAAACACTCAACAAACAGAACAGAAAAGCAACATTCACCTTGTGAAGTCTGGGGGGACAGGAGTGGTGACAAATGAGGCCATGGGCTTGCGATGAACCTGCTGGAACATCATCAGGATCTCTGAACTCTTGGATATCAGCTCACTCTTGCTGCAGGATCGTAACTGTGTGGGGTAAAAAGAAGGGAAAAAAAAATCCTTAGCTCTGTAAAAATCAGATGTTTTATCCACTTTTGTTTTTGAAACAGCTGAACTGCATGTTTGCCACAGGTTCAGAAAGATTACCCACAACACAATGTCGAAATGGAGGGTTTGGGTTATTTTGTTTTCTGGAATTCCACAGTCATTATGTATTTCCCTTAGATTAAACTAATTTATATAGAACTGAGTAATTTTGTATGATATTGCCATTAATCCCTGTAGTAATTTTTCAAGCAACACAACACCTTGGAGTATTTCTAGAAGGCACATTTATTTTTAAGAAGAAATTGTGCAACCTAAAGCCACCTCAATGAAAATATATCCTCCAGAAATATCCATCAATTAATACTTTTCAAATAAAAAAGCAAGTAAGAAAGATCCCTCCTCAGTTGGCCTATCTACACACCATTTAATCTCTTTTCATAATTACCTGATGTTCTACTTCTTGAAGCAGGGTTTCCAGAAGTTCAGTTTCTTGAGTAAGTGATGTCTTTTGACCTGTTTAAAGAAAAAATGTTAAAAAAACCCCAAAACACATACTCACTGTTTCTTAAGAAAGTGTACTTTTCTTTTTTTTGTTTCCACTTGGAAGCTGTCCCAGAATACACCAAGGTAAAGGATTTCTAAATGTACCAAGGTTGATTGAGAAAGCATTTGAAAAGCAAGTTTACATTTTTAATTAGAGCTGTACTGAAGAACTCATTTGAGGTTAAGTAACTAAACACTCTGTGTCCCAGAAACAGCAGTTTTGTTGTTTTGGGGTGCTTTTTTGGACAAAAAGGAAAGTAAGCTTGACTCTTATCCAGACAAGCCCCTCTCATTAAAATTACACCAAAAAGGAGTATCTGTTACAGAGATGTATTTTCAAACTTTTCAAATTAGAAAGATGCACTTCTTGAGCAACATAAATGACGAAGTAAAAACACTTTAGTTGAAAGGTGCTAAATAAGACATTCCAGCTAGATGGGAACATTTTCCAAGTTATTATATGGGAGTTTTTAACAGAATATAGTCAGGTTATCTTGAATTTAGAACCTAACACAGTAACTACATCATTAACCAAAAGCTTGGCTGCAGGTGGAAGTTTCGAGCCAGCAGTGAACTCGCTCAACCCCACAGAGTGGAAGGAGCCAGGCTCCCAGGGAAACAACATTTCTCAGTGGATTGACACACTGTTAATAAACTTCTCCTCCTGTCACAGAGGCTGACACCCACCCATGAGGGTGATGAGCTTGTTCTTGAGCTGGGTGTCCAGGCGGGCGATCATCATCTCCACGGCGTTGCGGATCTCGCGCACGCGCTCGTCCTTGGCGCTGCGCACGGCCTCCACGTTCCGCTCCTGCACGGGGCACGAGAAACAGGGATAAAAACCTTCCCACAGCTGCACTTCCCACTCAGCCACACTCTGGTTTCACTCCCTCAGATCCCAGAAATGCTCAAATGTTCCTAAATCCCCCTAAGAGGGAAAACTGTTGTTGATGAGGTGCGCTCCTGGAGCAGCCAGGATTTCCCTGGATCCCTCAAGAATCCCCAAAGGTTAACTGGAAAGCTGAGCAACTTTGTCTGATCACACAGGGATCTGTCACATGGGAATTCTTTGGTATCAGACCTGTAAATGCAGCTGCCAGTTTCTCTTCTGCAACTTGTTTGTGGTAATGAGAACAATGTGATAAAAACAGGAAAGTTTTGTGGTGACAATAATGGATAAAACCAGCGTCCTTCTCCCTGGCAGGGGAAGGTCACAAGCTCTCAGCATTTTATCACCACTCTTGTGTTTATGAAGTCACATCTGAGCTGGAGAAGAGCAAAACTATCAGTGCATGTGGCAAACAAGCACCTGAACAACAGGCAAAACTCCTAAATTCGCTCCAAAAGTTCCTGATTTTATCTGCACAAAGACTACACATGATAAATGTAACAGAAAACAAAAGTAATCCTTCCTCTGATACAAGAAACTGCATCAAATTGCTGGAATTCCCACTCAAACTGCTCCAGCTGAACGTGTCAATATTTGGATTTTTGTCATGTTTACCCCACAGGGAAGAAAAAGGAGGCGCACAAACAAATCTCCAACTGGTGAGCTGCTTATCCTGCAGGCTCAAATACATTTACAGTTTATTATCCTAGAAAAAGGAAAATAAGCTGCTGGAAGAAAGTATTTTTGTACTTATTTAGCATGACAGAAAGCACTTCAAGTTAGCTAAAGCGCTTTCTGTTACCTAACTCTAAACCAGAGTTGATAATATCTTGATTTTTCCACATTGTACAAAAAGAATCAAATGAAAAAACAAAAAGGTTTCTCTATGGGATAATCTCACCACCTTCTAACAGGTACTACTTCCAATTCCAATGATCCTTTGCCACTGGAATACCACAGGAAAACTTTCTTACCACTTCCTGCACCAAACTGATCAATTCCATGAGTCTTCTCCTCAGCTTTGCCACTTCTTCATTTACTTTTGTGACATGCTGCTCGTAGATTTCTGCCAGTGGCTTGAAAGTATGCCCTCCATGCTGTTCAAAGAGAAAAAGGGGGAGGAGGAGGAGGAGCTGGTGAAAACAAAATCTATTTTCCACTTTATTCCACTCTTATTAAATTCCTGAAAGAGAAGGGAAGAAAGCCTACGAGTGTATCACTCATTCTGGAAAAGTTCCAAAGCAGATTGTATGTAGGAAGTCAGTCTTTCACTTCCCTTTGTAAGAAGTCATGAATTTGGCTCTCATTCCATCAAAGCTTCCTGTCAGGAGTTATTTGGAGTCTTAAGAGTCCTCCAAAAATAAACTGCTTCATTCACTGTGCAATCCTTTACCAAATCAAATATTGATAGAAGGTTTATTTTTGTGATTATTATTAAAACAGCCTTCCCAAACAAAGGCAGCACACTGTTAACCACTTACATTCCAAACAGCAACAGCTGTTTCTCCTTGAAATACCCAACTGGATGGATAAACACTGATGAATTTAATAGAACTGCAGATTAGAGGCCAGGACAATTAAATAAGAAGTGTTATCTATATTTTTTGAGCATGATTTCTTCTTTGGTTCACAAAAAACTCTCCCCACCACACTGAATTTGTCCAAAACATTATGGTTATAACAAGGAAGGAAATTCTGACCTGCTTTAGACAAAAAATTCAATTTCCTTCTGTAATTATGAACAGGAAGCATCGTGTTTCACAAGCAACATTATTAAATAATAAATACACCTAAACCTGCAGTATTTGCATGGCAATCCAACAGCCACAACAGCAGTTTCACAGCATTTCTAGTTCTTCAAAACCACTGGCAGACACAAAGTTTGAAGTCCCTCACACCGTGTGCATTCCAGCATTCTCCTCTTACCATTCCTCCCCAAAGTGCACACTGGTGGCAGATACACTTCTTGCAGGTCCAGCAGAAAACACTGAGCTTCTCATGATGGTTTTCACACCTTCAACCAAAAAAACACACATATCACCCACACAAAATAGCTATGATTTTTTTACAGACTCAGTTTAACGTTTTCACTTGCTACACAATGCTGCAAGTAAAGCATTAAAGCATCTCTTGCAGGAAGAACAGCTGCAGTCAATAAAAACCTTTTGTACGATAAATGTTGCTTTCAGTATTCTCCCCAGAAGCATTTCACAGATACAGAGAGTACACGACTAAAATTAGCTCCTCTAATCCAAACCACAAAACACTTGATGCAAAGAACACTCCATTTACTTGTCCTTTTCATTCTCTTCATGCTTTGTGAGGCTGCAGAGCTGAAGTGTGTCCAGCTGCTGTGTGACCTCCTCTGCCCAGCGACAGTTGACGAGCTCCCGGAGCTGCAGGGGGGCTCTGCAAGAAGGATGGCACAGTTAGAGCAGGAATTGGGCTCCAGGAGCAAAAGGAGAAGCACTGAAGTGAGGCTCAGTTCAATTCTACATTACCAGAAGAGTCACAGGTAAAAAAGAGCAGGAAACTGGATTAGTTATTCCAAGAGGAAAAAAAAATTAAGTAATTTTGATCATTTGGGGAGAGGTGGGAGCTGAGCCCTGCAATGATGCACAGAATGGGTGCACAGGCACATCACAGGAATTACAGGCATAAAAATGGACACTTTCACCCTGAAAACTCTGGCTTTTGAAAGAAGAATATAAAGAGGAATTCCCTCTAGTTACTCCTATTACACCAGCTGTGTGCACAGCAGTGTTATGTGGGAAGAACAAAGATCCTGCTTAGCTTGTCACAAAATTAGAACACATTTTAGAAGAATTATTACACCAGGGCCAATTTTTATAGAAACAGCAGGCAGGACTTAAAAAAAAAAAAAAAAATCAAGCTTAGAAATTTTCAGTGCAACTTGCACTGAAGAAGAGATTGATCACAACAGGACAATCCACACAATTCCTGATATTAAAAATACCTTACCTACAATGAGGGCATTGAGCTCTTTGTTCAGTCAGCCAACGCTGTGATGGAAAAAGGAAAAACCTTTTAAAACAGACTGGAATGAAAAAACCGCAGGCAAAGAGGTTCTATCATTAATTAGGAGTAATTTGCTTTTATTACAGCTTTCCTGTGCTTTTTCCTTTTTAAACAAATTTTCAATTTAACTGTTCAACCACTTAGTCACAGAGGAAGCTGCTATTTGTGTCTTAGTAACAACTTGTCTTTAGATGTCAGATGCTCCAGTTAAAATTATACAGAGAATTTTGAGGTACCAAATATTACACCAGCAACCACCCACCTGGCAGATTCCCAGAGAATTGGACTAAAGACCGTGTTTCAATAAAGGAAAGAAAAAGACACCACAAGCATCTTTTTCAGACTCTAATTAGTCTTCAAAGTAATTTATTTCTTCCTCTTGGGCTATTTATAGACAAATTAAATACCTGAAGTTCAGTGATCAAATCCACAAGGAGCCTGTGAGTGTTTCTCTTCCAGAAAGCTCCAGGGACAAGCAGCTGAGCAAAGAACTTCACCTGCCCACTACAACTCACAAGTGTAAAAGCTCAGCAGTTGATGAGTTTATATTTGTCAGCTCTCTACTACATTTAAAGAGCCTCATGAATAATCTCTCACCACCCAGCAACAATATGTCATCTACAATCCTTAATATGCAGCACGAATCCTTCACCTACAGCTCTTGTCAGAGCTTCCAGAGGGAAGGATGAACGTCTGTTCCAATTTCTGGAAATACTACTGGAGGTCTGGAAACCTCAGCTGAACCTTTTGCTGCTACAGCAACACAAAACAGCATCTGGATTTGGAACTGGAGTGTGATAGGCTGGGAACCACGGCCTCAACAAAGGAATGAGGATTCAGGTGCTGCCTCAGACTCCCCTGAGAAAGATTTGGCCCCAGCTGATCACACCCCACCAGCCTGACGAGAATTTTAAAACACCTCCAGGATACAGGAGGTGATGCTGTGACCTTCCCAGATGCAAAGTCAGCATCTGATTTGTGCCCCAACTTTTGTCTTCCATAGAGGCATCACCAGCTCTCAGGAGGCACTGAAGAAGGGATCATTATGTGTCTCTTCCTTAAAGCAATTATTCCAGATGGTGCCTATAATTAGCACCACTGAAGGCAATGCACAGCCTGCTTACTTCTTCCTCAGGGGTGTTATAAAAGGTTTTGAAAGGGAAACTAAAGGAGAAGGGGAAAAAAATGGAATCCTTGGAACTCCAGGAAAAAAATGTTCTCATAAGCTCAATTTTTAGTTCAAACCTTTGAAAGAACAGACTGAACCAAGCAAACTCACCCGGATACAGCTGAAACAGCAGAGCTTGGAGCAGTGAGGGCACAGGCGGGCATCCCGCAGCTTCTCCATACAAATAAAACATCGGAACACCTCGGCAATGCTCTGCAGAGGGGGATTAGCACTATTGTTAAACATGCTTCAGACACATCAGGGCTGCATTTGTTTTCCAGGCACGGTGCCAGGTTTCAGCCCCGTTCCAAACAGCACAACTCCAAGCGAGAGACAACCTGGACACCACAACTCTCCCCCTCAGCTTCTCCTACACTGCACCTGCATCTGTTTTATAACACGATTCTCTTTCTCCAAGGAGTTTCCGTTTGTTTTATCTCTTTTGGAGCAGGCCTTTCTGTAGACAAGATATCCCTGCATGTGTTCACACGGGATCGAGCAGCTGCCAGGAGAAATAGTGTTGTACCTTCAACAGTACACTGGCACTAAACTATTTCTAAATCATGGTAAGTGCATCTATGTGTAATACACAAGAGGTGTTGAATTGAAGTGGGTATTTTTTTGACTCTTTATAAGACTTATGTTCTTTTGAGGTCTACCATTAGCACTAGTTCCACAATTTCTACAGCTTCCCCCAACCCACTTAAATCAATCTTGAGTGACAAAAACATTTCACAAATCAGAACGGTATTTTGAAAGCAATGTTTGCTTTCCGTATTGGAAATTTTTAAACGATAAGGAAGTTTTACATCCTGTAGCATACACGAGTTATAATACTTCTGGTTAAAATTATGGAGCTTCATAAGGTCCTTCAGGTGGGCTATTTTTTTCCCCCGCAGCATTGAGATTGTGAATCAGCACAAAAGCGAGACATCTTCAATCTACGGATACCACAGCATCTCCCACACACTAACGTCTTCTTTAACAGCTGCAAGCCATTGAAAGGCACCATACGCCTTTACAGGAGGCAATCGCAGCCGGTCTCTTACATTCTTCCCCCCAGCCTGGCTGTGACACAGCCCCCAGCAGGTGTTTGAGCTGCCGGGTCACAGCCACTTCTGCACCTTCACGGTGCCAAGGCGTCTGCGCCAGCTCTCCATCCATCCCTGCATCCATCCCTGGATCCATCCACCTCCGGAACTGGCACCTGCGGCGCTCCGCCAGCTCATTTCCTACCCCCTCCCCACCTGCTGCCTGCCTGCCCACCCGAGCCAAGCCCCGCAGCGCCGCAGGCTGTTCCCAGCGCTCGGGCCGCCACCGTTCGCTACCGCTCGGCCTTTCTTCCCCGCGCTACACACAGGGTACAGGGACCCTCCGAGGGGCTCCGGTAACCCGGGCCGGTGCGGAGGGGAAGCCGCAGCCGCTGCCCCCTCACCGCCCCTGAGGGAGCGCGCACCGCCCGCCCGCCGCTCACCTCCACGCTCTGCTCGTCCATGGTTGCGGCTTCGCCAGCGGCGGGAGCAGGGACGGCTGTCCCGGGCCTCCCTGTCCGTGCCTGCGGGTGATGAGCGGAGGCTCCGGGAGCGGGGTTTTCAAGGAGCCGACTCCCCGCCCCGGCTCCGGCCCCCCTCCGTACCCGCCGGGCCGTGACCGCGGCAGCGCGGCCGCCCCGCCCCTCCCGCGCTGCGCATGCGCGGGGCCGCCCGCAGGGGCGTGGCTGCGCGAGGGGCGCGCGGGAGGAGCGGCAGCGCCTGAGGGGAACCGGCGGGGAGAGAGAGACCCGCGCTTGGGTTTCCTCTATTTCCCTTTATTTTTCTTTACTTTTCGGGGTTTTAAATTATTTTTCTTTAGTCTTCCTTACCGGCGAGATTTCAGGAGCGGAGAATGGGTTTCCGCACCCCGCTGACTGCTACCTTCGGTTATTGCAGCCAGCGTTCACCACTAAATTAAATATTTAACGCTGCTGATGGTAGTGGCACAGAAAGGATTGAGTCCTCTATTAGAAGATCAATGTGATTAAAAACTGCTAAATCGATTTGTGAAACTGATTAATTGCTTGGAACTGGTTACTTACTCCTGGGTGAAAGAGCACACTTGGCAGCAGACATCATAAAATCAAGTTATCCCTGTTTTTTCCTCTTGAATACCCAGCCTGTTTCTCTTCCCATCAAACCCTAAAGCAGTTCCAACCATAAAGCAGATGAGTTCAGAAATCAGCCTTTCCCTCCCTAAGAGAGCTAATTTAAATTTCTCTACTTCGACAGACATAATTTTTCACAAAAAGCCCCCATAGGAACTTAATGAAAATTCAAGTATCTTACTCTCTCAAACTAGGCTGAAATATAACAATATAAATATTAAAAAGGAGATATATATATAGAATGCATAATATATATAATATAGAAATATTATACAGAAGAAAATCTTATGTTTTTCAGTGTTAGGGTGGTCAGTGTAACAGAGGTTGTAAATTCTCCATCCTTGGAAATTTTCAGGATCCTGCAGTCCAGGAGTTTGGATTTTTTCTGTGCCCAGAAATCCCTTCTGACCCTGGCTGGACTGGGAAAAACCCAAGGGAATTCACATCAAAGTTAAATTAATCAGGTCAGGGAGCAGGTTCAAGGGTCGGGGCAGGCAGCAGTAACAAAAGTATAACAAATCTTTATTCAGGAATGCAAGTACAATTAAGACACATGGATTATTTGCCTTGAAAACCCCCTCAGGAATGCAGCAAGGAAATGGAAGCATCACATGGCTCACAACATTCCTTAAAACTGCATCAACCAGAATCCTTTAAGCAGCCAAGGCAAAGTGCTAAGCTCAGTATTTCTGAACCCTCCAGTTTCAAGTATTATCAGCAGAATGTCTATACAGAAACATTAACAACTCCCCTACAGTGGACTTGGAACTCTTTTTCCAGAGAAATTCCTTAATAATCCAGGAGCTGTGACCAAGATGCTTCTGTGTCAGAGGAGCTTTCATTTACACAGCTAATTTAACCTTCCCTTGTTTGTTGACTTCCACAATTCCGAGGGTTTTCAGGATTTGAATTCTTGAGTCAGTGGCTTTCATATTCATCTTGTTCATCTGTGAAAGACTCAGGGCTGCTCTGTAAGACAAAAACAATTTAAGGAAAACACGGATCAAACATCAGAAAAAGGCAGAAAAAGGCTAATAAGCACAAGCTGTTTAATCAATGACTTTTGTGAATGCTCTGCAAATCTCAAACTTATTCAGATTACCATCAACTTTTATATGCTGCTTCAAATCACAGCAGTCATTAGGCTTAAAAAGACAGAATTCCTGAGTTTAAAACTTCCCTTTTTTGTAAAATCAGCCTGTAAGAAATCCCCAGCACTCACCCCAGAGAAGGTTTCAGGATGGGTTGGTGAGGAGAGAGCAGCGTTTGGGGGTCATGGTTTAGTGTCAGGGCTTTTTGAAGTTACAATATGGCAGTGAATATTTAACTAGCTGGTTTTATTTAATTTGAAAAGGCTGAAATTCTTCACAGTTTATAAAATTCTTTCAGTGAATGGCTTTGAGGCTTACCTGTTTTCCTGTACAATGAAGTGGTTAAATAAAGCCTTGTACAAATAGTTCAAGTCTGCTAATTTGACAGTGCTTCTGATACTCTTGGGCACACTCATAAATGTTTCCTCAGTCAGAGGTGTGAACTGGGGTTCTAAAAAATTGGAAACAGAAGATATTTGTTACAAAATTAAAAAAAAAGGAAATGGAAAATATTTGTTTCTTGAAATTGGGTCAAAGATAGAAAGTACTTACATTAGTGTTTAATAACACCCCTAGGTGGGACTAAAGGAAGATTATCCAGCAAGAGAAAGGAGAGAAAAAACAATCACTGGATGTGGAGAGTCAGTTAAAAAAATAACTTAATTAGAGATCTGATGAGGATTAACAAATTTGGTCCGTCAATGACCAGTTGGCGTTGGTTTGTTGGGTTTTTTTGTTTGCTTGTTTTTGTGGTTTTTGTTGTTTTTTTTTTTTAATTCCTTTCTATAAGCAGGGATAAATTAATTATAAAAGAGCTATTTCTGTGGTAAGATTAGTGCACCATTTCTTCCAGACCATAAACACAACAAGTTTTCCACTTCAATCCCATTGAAAGCAAGGAAAAAAAAAATATCCCGGAAACAGGGCAACTATTCCTGAAATGTAACTAAGGGCTCAGGTCCTTCTAATAAAATCTAAATTCTTCACATAAAAACAGTACATATTGGTGCTTCAGAGGGAAAACAGTGAAGTTACTGCCCATCACAGCCTCTATGAGAAGAAAACAGTGGGAGGTTTGTTTTTCCAGCACTTACCTTGAGCTGAGCCAGGGACTGTAGATTCTGAGCAGGATGGCTAAAAATTAAACAATAATGTCAGTATTTGTTAGTGTTTTGCCTAGAAATCTTTTCTTACACTTTCATTTCTGCATGAAATTTACATTAATTACATTTTACCGCTGGATAACCAAGGATCCTGC
Source organism: Pycnonotus jocosus (assembly GCA_013400435.1). NCBI lineage: Eukaryota > Metazoa > Chordata > Aves > Passeriformes > Pycnonotidae > Pycnonotus > Pycnonotus jocosus. The sequence goes on along the minus strand of VWYP01025877.1, from coordinate 83,485 downwards.
AGCCACTGAAGTCGACAGCGAAATCTTAGGGATTAAACACAGCTTAAAATAAAATTAAATTTAAAATGGATACAGAAAGATTGATGTGCAAGTCAGCTTTATAAGCCTCTCCAGCTTTCCAGCATGGATCTGAAAGCACTGCACATAATTTCGAATTAGTACTGGACATAAATTGGGAGCATTTCTCAAGGGAGGAGGAGATATTTGCCAAAAAAAAAAAAAGGGGTGAGTGAAGCTGCAGGAACTGGACAGGTTCCACACAAACCACCTGTGGCAATAAAGGGTGACAGTGGGAAGTGAGGAGAAGTAGAAAAAGAAAAGAGAAACACCCTCTGTTAACCTTCTTTAATATTTTTAATATGAGACCCAGAGGAAATATTTGCAGATAATTATATTGGATAATTACATATTGAGCTGTGGGAGAATATCTGACTTTTTTACAAATATTAATTTAGGTCTAAGTTCTACTGCATTGCAGTTAGAACAGATTGTTACTCACATCCCAAAATTTGTTTAATATTTTACAGGAAATTAAATTTCTCCCCACATTGGTTTGAACCAATGACATCCCTCACTCCCACCCAAATGTTTCTTTATCAAGAAGATCAACAAGAGCAACCAACAGCATCCCTGACAAGAAACACAAACATATCCCAATTAAAAAATAACAGGAACAAAATCTTCCACAAAAGCTAATTTCTCCTTTGTGGACCATCTAATGGGGCAAATTTAAAAAGCTTAATCTGTATAGAATAAAAATGAAAAGGAGCTTAAGGAGCTTAATCCAATTTCTGAAAAATTCCCCTCATTTGAGAGGTATCAAATCCCAAAATCAGCCCCTTCTGCATTCAGCTGGGCTGCACTCGGGATTAATGGTTTCTGGAATACTGACATTCCATGCCCTAATTACCTCTTCCACTGAAAACTCCATTTCTTTCCCAGTTTGCAAGTTTAACACCTGGGCTGCAGCCAGTTCTTCTGCTGACAGAGGGAAGCTCTGGGGAAATAATAATAAAAAAAAAAATTAAAAAGCAAACACAGAGAAGTCTGATCCTTCAGTTCCTGAGGTGCTGATCTTTACAGAGGGACTCGATGTTTGTGCAGCCCTTTGCTCACAGAACCTGACAGCAGACTCCTGATTTCCTTCCACTGAAAGCACATTTACAAGCAAAGTATTTCTGAAAAAACCAACCATCATCTTCTTCTAGCACCAATACTATAAATTAGCAAGGTAAATTTTTCAATTAAAAAAGAAGTATCTCGTTTAAAGACTTATATTTCTCCAGAAGTTTAATCCGTCTTTGGTTTAGGAAACATAAAAAGTACAAGAGTATCTTTACCTAAAGCTCTACATATAACTCAAAAAAAGGGTCTTCCACTTTGAGAAAATCCAAGTACAAAATTATTCTGGGCAGAATGTCCTTGAAACACAGCGAGATATAATCTATTTTCCTTTCTGTGGCATATAACCACTGTCTTTTAAATCATGATACAGCCCATTTTGTCTATCAAAAATTACCATTAAATTGCCCAGAGCTGTTGACAGATTAAACCCAATTTCCAGGCACTGTCATTAGAACTAAATTAGAACTAAAACTAAACTACATTGATCTAAATCACCTCATTTGCAAAGGGTCAAAGTTAATGTTTCCACTTCTTCAATAATGAAGCAGTATCTGAAGACCACTTAAGAAAATGTTGTTTGCTGCTGAGTTTTTTAACAATTTAAACATTATCTTGGGAAAAACAGCTTTGGAATAACAGCAATCCCAGGGTGTTTGTGACAACGGTTTTAACCTTCTCCCTTCAGACACTGAAAATACATTTGCCATTTAAAAGCCTTTTACTGGTTTCACTTTCTATTTTTTTTAAGGTGTCTGCTTCTAAAAACTGTCACTGGGACACAGCTGTGCACAGAGGTGTTGATTCCTATGAAATGACCCAAATTGTGTCATTCACACTCCAAACCTGAACTCCACTGGTTTTACCTGGGATTGGGATTTACAAAAAGAGCTGCAAGCCTGCCGGGATTCCCTCTGGAAACCTGTCTCCTTATCTTCCACAAATCTGCACCAACAACAGTTTCCAGCAGAACCACTGGTGGTACATAAAGGTTACAAAGTTTGTGTTCATTCCCAGGAGTAGAAACAAAGTGATTAAAATGAAAATACCACCTCCAGGCCGGTTTGCTGCTGCAGTGTCTGAACGATCTTCATTGTTTTCTCCACGGCAGCTCGGATGGCCTCCATTGATTCCTTCTGCTCCATGGAAATCTTTTCCATCCGAGTACACAGGGATTTGTACCGGGATTTCAGCAGCGGGAGCTCTTTCAAGAGAGCAGCTGGGTTCTCCTGTGTGAGTAGAACATTTAAACTACATGAGATGATAAAATTCACCTGGCCAAACATCAGTTAGACATCTAACATGAAATGTCCCTTTACAGTGAAAACGTACAGGAGGAAAAAAAAAAAGGATTTATAAAATCCTTTACGTGATGTTATTTATTGTTTTCCTCTCATCTCTCCCCACAAATCTGAATTTAGTCACTGCGTGTTGGCAAGTTTATCTTGGTTCTCAGAGCACGTTTGAGCTTTAGCTCAGCCTGGAATCTGTAATCTGAATTTAGGTGTTAACACCACTGATTTCTCAGAGCAGAACATGGGACAATCTCACTATCCCAAGAAACCAAAAGAGTTTGGTTTGAATCCATATTAAGCCACTTATCTTGATTTATGATGCAGGAAATACTTAATAATAATAATAATAATAATGCCTGACAGCTAGATGAAAGAACAGCCACACATATTCCAGGTTTAAAGAAAAATACCCATTTATTACCAACTTCATGCAATAAAACTGAATTTAATCTGCAAATAGTACCTCTGCTGCTGTACCATCAGGAGTGCTTTCCATCATTTCAAACTCCAGTCTGCGCTGAATATAATCCAGATCAGATTCTGCTTTCTGGAACTAAAATATTTAAGGTCAGGCACAGCATATTAAAACCCAAAAAACTGCAGACAAACCCCAACCTGTGTTTCAGGAAAGCAGGAGGCAGCTGCCTCCCTTTGAAAAGCTCAGGGACCATAAAAGTTTTCAAATTTAATTTTTTTTCAAACATAAAGAGCTCTATTAGCAAAACTACAACACTCAGTTATTTACACAGAGGAGACTGTGAGTAAATTCAAGATCCAAGAGTATCATCAGAGCTTTTATTAAGAATCATATCAGGGATGTGTTCTTTCAGATGGTTTTAATGCCCACAATACATTTCATAATTCCCCAATAAACCAGACTGACTAACAGCTCATAAAATCGATGACATCACTCTCCTTTCCTTGGGATAAATAAGCCACCAGAGAATTGTCTAATTGCCTTGTAAAACAGTCTGCTGATAGCATTACTACTTAATTAATTTTAGTCTGCAATTTTAATATCTATTAAAGACTTCCACTTTCAAGAAAGGCAGTTTTCCCAGCTCCCAAGCAAGTCATTAATTCTTTGACATAATAATTCAGTGATTTTACAGCCACAGAAGACAATGATGGAAGCAAGTTAAAAATGGTTGTGACTCCCTTAACTTGCTTTTCACAGTTTATATTGAGATGAACCCCAAAGTGACCATTCCATTTTTATTTTTTTTAAAGGATCAAAGCAAGGCTGTATTTGTTATAAAGGAACAAATATCCACAAATAGTCTGTGGTCAGGGTGAGTTTCCAAAGGGATATTTATGTTTTAAACATCAGCCTTGGGATGCACCTTAAGGAATAGCCATTAATGCCTTTGAGGATCTGAAAATTCAGCCTGAAGGAGCAGGATTTGATCCAGGACACTCTCCAATAAAAGCCTCTTTCTGAGGGAGTGAAGATGGATGATATTTCACACACCTCCAGTACATTTTCAAATAATAGCTCAAGAAAAGGAAAATAAATCCACTGAAGAGCTTGAGCATCTATAAATCAAGGGGAAAGCTTTCACCCAGTGCTGCCATAACTCACCATCTGCCCAGCAAAACTCCTTCCCACACCTGCCCCAGAAACCAGCCAGGACAAAATCCAGGAATAAAATAGTTTTTCAGTACATTCTGCATTTTTAATGAGTTCACCAGGGATTTCTTCCTTGACTGCTCAATGGTTTCTCTTCTCCTCTACCAAGAAATATTTGCAGGTTTTCATTTCCATGGCAGGCACCCCCAAAAAGATCACTTTTTCCTTTTCTCCAGCTCCTCCATGAGATCAATTTTTGGGAAAGCAGGCAATAAACATGGGCTGCTTTCAAAATGACCAATTAAATACCCAATCCTGATAATCTGAGATTTCCACAAGGAGCTAACTAACATCATGCTACTACTGTAATTCAGGACATTAAAAACTGGATGTGAAGCTAAATGTGGCCAGAATTTTAAGATTTGTGAAGACATTAACACAGTTCACTATGACTGCTTTTTTGTTTCATAAATATTTATTTCTTGCTGCATTTCAGGAAACCTCCACCTGCAAAAATCCCCCCCTTAATCATCCTAGGTCAGAAGCATTTGCAGGACGATTATTTCACAATAAATCACACAGAAAATGCAGGGCTTGATGTGCAAATGTGTAATTTACTCACAGGTTTAGAAGAAAATGTTAGAAACTGAGGCAAGAGTGAGGCCAGTGCTGAGGGCTCTGCTCTCAGATGCTTTGACAATACTATTGCACTGCTCTCTGTATAGTACAGTAGTGCAATAAAGTCAGAGCACTCGTTAGCAGCAACAATTCTGGGCAACAATCAATCATACACTCACCAAAAAAAGGGGAGAAAAAACCCCACAATAACTCAGCCAGAGGTTTCTGTGGATGGTGAAGAGTTGGATAAGGTTAAAGCTCACCAAGTCCTAACAAGCACACACACAAAAACTCATATTATTATTATTATTATTATTATTATTATTATTATTTATAATCTGCCATTCCACTGATCATGAGGGGGGCAAAAAAACCCCCTGACCACCCAACAAAATGCTCAACAGATCTGTCAGAAATTCAATTTCAAGCTATTTGCTGCTTTTTAAACTGGAAATTCCATTTCCAAGTGTATTTATTGCTCGGATTTGCCTCGTAGCAAGGTAAGATTCCAAACTGCCATCATCCAGATGTTCTCAAACTGCATTACAGGGAATATCTTCTAGACAGCAGAGTTTATTCTTTATAATTTGCAGGTGCTGAATCACAGTAAAATGCATTTAAACATTCCCTTCCCAACTCTGAGGATGTCCTTTCCCAGTGGGGTGTGAGAACACCAGCACAGGGAGGGTGTATTCCATAAATCTCAGTGAAGGTGAGGTTTTTTAACACAATAATAACTTTATACTGAGTGCTGGAGAACTCTCAGGGTCTGAAGGTGCTGAGATCCTTAACAAAGCACAAAGAAATCTGGGAATGGAGTGGAGAGAGGGAGATCTTTGCTGATGTTCACACAGCTGAGTCATTTCTAACACAGAGCTGATGGCATTTGTCATTAAATGACCAATGTCCCTCCTTGGCAAGGAAATAAAAGACAATGAGTAAGAAAAAACAAACCAGTGGCAATCTCATTTTACAGCTGTTTGGCAAAGCACCTCGTGGTCTCAGGCAGTGATTTTGGACTTGTATGTTATTTTAAAAAGAATAATGCAGATTGTATTGCTGGCCAATGCCCTTTTAACATTGCACTGCTTTTTGTGCATCATCACCAGTAGTACAACATAAAAAGGGCACTGGACAGACACCACTCTGTCGTCCTTGCTTCTGCATGTTTTAAACTTGCCTTTTGATGTTTTCAATAAACCTTCTGATGTTTATAGAACTGTAATCAGAGTTCTCACACTTTTAATGTAAACATGGAGATGTTTACACATTCCTCTCCTCAAGGAGGAGCCTTTTGGTGATGGTGATGTTCACCAACACGGTTGATGGGATGGTGAAGCCCTTGATCAATAATTGGTCATTCTGTGCAGTTGTATATAATGGAGTCAGAATTTGAAATAAAGAGGACATTCCCTGCCCCATCATTTTCATAGCATCAAGAACTATTAGTGCCCTGTGTCACTCCACAACACCACTCAGGGACAGAGGAGGTGCAGTATCCCAAAAAACAGTGACAGAAATGAACTGAACTGCTCTGGATGACACACTGACAGCTTTATGATCTTTTCCATAATTAATCTAAAACTGTTCTGGTGCTCCTGTCACAAATAACCATTGATTACCTGATTGATTTTATTATTTTCAAGCCCATTGTTCTCTTTAAGCTCTCACTAATTACTTTATCCCTGCTTCCATGAGACCAAAAGGAAGCTTTCCATGAAATTCATGTCAAAACTTCCAGGGAAATAAGAAGTGTTATTTTATCACACTTCTGTGGAGAGAGCTGACTTCACAGGAAATCCAGGACGGGGAAACAACAAAGCAGAAGGAAAGGCAAGAGACACAAAGCTGTGAGATGGGAGATTATTCTGAATTCCAGAATAAAAGCCCCTGTTATCTGAAAGGGAGCAAAAACACCTCTCTATTCACACGTCCTAAAATGGGAATCACTTGAAAGCCCGACTTTCAATAAAACACAGAAATAAACCACGACAGTAAATAAATTAATTAATAAACCACCTAACCCAAGCATCTTTAAACACATTTCTAAATTACTAGGCTTAGAAAAAATACAGAATACTAAGTATGGGGAGATCAAGCATACACTATGGGCAAAAATGGAAAAAAAGATTCTATAGAAGGAAGATGAAGGTTTGAGGGATGGCACAAGGAACTTGGCTGGTTGGACACAGATTCCCAGTGCCTCTCCAACGTGGGGAAACACAGCACAGCTCTTTTTTGAGAGCTTAATTTTTGCCTTTTTTTCACTTTTGCAGGAGTGGGGCTGGCAGAGAGGCGGTCATTACATAGGGGACAGCCCCGCCGTGCTTCAGGGGCTGCCTCAGAGCACCAGAACGGAGAGAAAGGCTGGAAAAACGACGGGAATTTGGGAGAGAAGGAATCTCAGGAAGAGAGGGCCGACGGGGGCCATCGCCTCGCTCCCCCCGCGCGCCCGCGCCAATGGACCAGCCCAGCCCGCC
>VWYP01025877.1:45255-70620 GCA_013400435.1 Pycnonotus jocosus | reverse complement strand
TGGGGCCCATGAGCCTGCGGGAGCTGCTGCTGGCGGCCGAGGCGGGCGGGGCTGCGGGCGGCGAGGAGGAGGTGTGCGTGGTGGGCATCTTCGGCAAAACCGCGCTGCAGCTCTGCTCCGAGAAGGAGGCCCTGGTGAGCACCGTGTGCGACCGGCAGGTGTTCCCGCTGTTCCCGGAGGAGGATCCCGAGCTGCTGGACGGCGCCGCGGGGCAGGAGGGGGACCCGGCCACGAAGGACTACAACCAGCTGCAGGCGTACTACAGCCAGGAGAGCCGCGTGCTGTACCTGGTGCTCACCTCCATCTGCGACACGCCGCAGCTGCTGCGCGCCTGCGGGGACCTGGCGGCGGCCGAGAACAGAGAGGCCGGGCCCGGTCATCCCTCCGGAGGCCCTGCCCCGCTGCCCCACGCTGAGGCACACGAGTTCTGGAAGCACCAGGAGAAGCTGCACTGCCTGAGCCTCCTCTACCTCTTCTCCGTGTGCCACATCTTGCTGCTGGTGCATCCCACCTGCTCTTTCGACATCACCTACGACCGCGTGTTCAGGGCGCTGGACGGGCTGCGGCAGAAGGTGCTGCCCTCCCTGAAGGCTGCCATCAAGGACTGCCCGGTCGGCAAGGAGTGGAAACTCAACTGCAGGCCGTGCCCTCCACGCCTCCTCTTCCTCTTCCAGCTCAACGGGGCTCTGAAGGTGGATCCGCTGCCGAGCAGGGGACAGGATCCCTGTGGTCACCTGGAAAAGCCACCCCCCAAGAAGCATTCCCCCAAGAGGAGGCTGCAGCACGCTCTGGAGGATCAGATCTACCGCATCTTCCGCAAGAGCCGGGTGCTGACCAACCAGAGCATCAACTGCCTGTTCACCGTGCCCGCCAACCAGGCTTTCGTGTACATCGTGGCTGGCGGCCCCCAGGATGGAGACGATCCCATAGCCATGCTGCTCGACCAGCTCAGGAGCAACTGCACCATGAGAGAGACTGACTCGCTGCTGGCTCCCACCCTGTCGGGACCCAGGAGGTATCAGATGATGAGGCACGGCCGGCAGCAGCTCTCCTTCCACGCAGAGAGTAGCAGCACCAGCTCCAGCTCCTCTGGGCAGCTCGTGGACTGCACCCTCAAGGAGTTCTTGTGGCAGCACGTGGAGCTGGTGCTCAGCAAGAAGGGTTTTGAAGACAGCGTGGGGAGGAACCCGCAGCCCTCTCACTTCGAGCTCCCCACCTACCAGAAGTGGGTGGCTGCAGCTCTAAAACTCTATGAGGTGACCATCGAAGGCAAGGACGATGACCCGACCTGTGGCGAGCTGAGCTCGAAAATCATGAGCAGCATCAAAGTTTTGGAAGGCTACTTAGACATCGACACCAAGTTCTCCGAAAACCGTTGCCAGAAGGCTCTGCCCATGGCCCACAGCGCCTACCAGTCCAACCTGCCCCACAATTACACCATGACAGTGCACAAGAACCAGCTGGCCCAGGCCCTGCGCGTGTACAGCCAGCACGCCCGGGGCCCGGCCTTCCACAAATACGCCATGCAGCTCAACGAGGACTGCTACAAGTTCTGGAGCAACGGGCACCAGCTCTGCGAGGAGCGGAGCTTGACCGACCAGCACTGCGTGCACAAGTTCCATCTGCTCCCCAAAGCAGGTAAAGATGCTCGCTTGTGCTCTGGTTTCGTGGTTTAGTTTTGTATCTGCTTTAAAATGTCCTAGGCTGAAAGCACCGACTCTGAAGTGGTGTGGGAGATGAAAGTTTGCAGCTTTAAAGCCAAGGACTGGGTGTGGCAGTTGGCGCTCTGCTCTAATTGACAAGCTGGTGACCGGGGGAAAGGTTGGACTGGATGATCTCAGAGGTCTTCTCCACCCCCAGTGATGCTGTGATCATCTCTACAGTGGGATCATAGCAGAGTTGCTGTGCAGGTTTCCTTTATGTGGAGCAATGTTTAGGAGTACCAGTCCATTGTTAGTAGCAGCTCTGATTTTTGTAGTTACTCTGATCTTCTGATTTTAGTAGTAGCTCTGATTCTGTCTTACTAATTAAAAGCAATTACACTGGAGTCCTCTAATAAGATGAGTGTAAGAAGAAAGGTCTCTAAAAAGCATAAGCATTCTCCTTTGTTTTAAATAACCTGGTTGATCAGAGAGTCAAAACTGACTTCTGCACATTTATTGCAGGCAGAAGAACTTTGAGCCTTCAGGAAGAGGCTGTAAAAACAAATAAGATCTGGTTTGGTGGTATAATCTCCACTGGAACTTAGTATTATTAAAAGTGGGAAAGGGAGGAGTTGCTTGACAAATCGGTGGTAAATTATTTTGTGTATATGTGTAGCAGGCAGGGAGCAATGGATGAAGGGAATAAAGAAAGTTTTGAATGGTGAGCAATTTGCCCAAGGTTCGATTGATTTTGCTTTTAGGGGAAAAGCCAGAAGCAGACAGAAATCCTCCAATTCTGTACCACAACAGCCGGGCTCGGTCCACTGGTGCCTGTAACTGTGGAAGGAAACAAGCTCCTCGGGAGGACCCCTTTGACATCAAAGCAGCTAATTATGACTTTTACCAGGTAACTGTCAGATCTGTTGGTGCTTCAAGCAGTGCTTTTGTTTCATTTGCAGAGTCTGTATTCTGAAGTGACCACAAGTTTCTTCCTAACCTTATCAGCTTTTTGCTTAGGGGAGACATTTCTGGGAACAGAAATGGGCTGACCAGGATGGGCAGTTCCAGTCTTTACCAGTGCACACACACAGGAGCACCCGTTAATGCACTTGTTTACACTTTGAGTGTGTTGGTTCATGTGAATTTTACATAATTAGGTTTGTGGGCCATGTTCCCATCACTGCTTTGCTTCTCACGTGGTGCAAACCTCTTGAATCTTAATTGTAGCTGCTGAATGTTGTGGCTCTGAGCTCCCTCATCTCAGGGTGGATACCAAACTGTGTTTTCTTTCTCGTAGATGCTGGAAGAGAAGTGCTGTGGAAAACTGGAGCACATCAACTTCCCCATATTTCAGCCAAGCACACCTGACCCGGCGCCTGCTCGGGACGAGGCATCGCCCGCCCCTCCGGAAGGCGAGATCGAGAAACTCAAAGAGAAAGAACCTCAGACTCAGGGAGAGAGCACAGGCCTGAGCTTAGCCCTGAGCCTGGGCCAGTCCACGGGCAGCCTGGGCACTTACCCACCCGATGCCCAGGGTGGAGGGGACAATGCAGAAAGCCACGGGCAGAGCGGGGACTCCAAGAGTGAGAAGAGGCCGAGCCTGGTGGATCGCCAGGCGTCCACTGTCGAGTACCTCCCCGGGATGCTGCATTCCAACTGCCCCAAAGGGCTCCTGCCCAAATTCTCCAGCTGGTCACTGGTCAAGCTGGGGCCTGCTAAGGCTTATAACTTCCACACAGGCTTAGATCAACAGGGCTTTATCCCGGGAACAAACTATTTGATGCCTTGGGACATCGTCATCAGGACGAGAACTGAGGATGAAGGAGACTTAGACACCAATTCCTGGCCTGCACCCAACAAGGCCATTCCTGGGAAAAGAAGCGCCGTGGTGATGGGAAGGGGCCGGCGCAGGGACGACATCGCTCGAGCTTTTGTAGGGTTTGAGTATGAAGATGCACGTGGGAGGAGGTTCATGTGCTCAGGGCCTGACAAGGTGATGAAGGTGATGGGAGGAGGGCCGAAGGAATCTGCCCTCAAAGCCCTCAATTCCGACATGCCCCTGTACATCCTGTCCTCGACGCAGGGACGGGGCCTCAAGCCCCACTACGCCCAGTTCATGAGGCTCTTCGTGGTGGTTCCTGATGCTCCTCTGCAGATCACCTTAACGCCTCAGGTAGGAACATCTGGGAACAGCAGAGGCAGGGGTGGTTGTGGGAACATTAATTAACAAGGGTGATAGCAAAAGGGTGTCAAGAAACTCCAACTCAAACCAGCTTCAGCCAAGACATTCCTTTCCAAAAGTATCTGTTACATAAGCGCTTGGGATTTCTTCAACTTCAAGGTGCCAAATTTATACTTTGTATAAAGTAAGTTTACAAAAACATTTTAGCAAGGATGAGTTATTTGCTTTCCCTGCTGTAATAATGTCTTTTATTAAAAAAAAAAAAAAAAAAGCTAACAATGACTCTTTAAGAATGACTTTATCATTTTAAATGTCATGGAGAAAAGCAGTGACTCATTGCTCAATTATTATTAGTTACCCTTTGGATTTGGGAGGTGAAAAAATGTTGGTTTTCTTAACTGGAGAATTAACTCTTCACCATTTCTTCCATTTTTCTTTTAACACACATTTGGAAAAAACTCCATTTGCTTTTTATTACCTTTTAAGGTAGTGATGATGTTTGATTACCTACTCCTGTTTTCTTTTGGTTTTAGGTTCAACCAGGACCACCACCCTGTCCTATATTTTACCCCGAGAAGCAGGAAATCACCCTTCCCTCTGATGGACTCTGGGTGCTGAGGTTCCCCTACGCCTATGTGACAGAAAGGGGGCCCTGCTTCCCTCCCAAAGAAAGCCAACAGTTAATGAGCTACAAAGTTCTCCGAGGAATACTGAAAGCAATTACACAATGAGAATGATTTTGGGGTGGATCTGTTTCAGTTTAAGGAGTCTGCCTTCAATCCAATTCGTGGGTTTTGGTTACCCAACAGTCGTCACTGCAATTGTGTGAAGCCCCTTCTGTATTTCACTGGAACGCGGTCAGATTGGAAATAAAGTTGATATCAAAGCAGGAAAAGGGATCTGAGACATTTTCCATTTATTAAGTTTGCATATTTATATGTTTTCATATGTAAAAAAAAAAATAAAAGCTGGTATTACGAGGTGTTTTGATGACAGTGCTTTTCCTCATCCTTTCACATACCTATTTAGAAATATTCAAAAATTAGCACTGCCTGAAATCAAGTTTACTTTGTCATATTGAGGCAATGATGGGCAAAATCTTTTCTTTTTCTGAACAGGCTATTTGTATGTAAATGATGCTTTTTAATGTGATGATGGGAGAAATAATTTTGTCTTGGGGAAAAAAAAGATACTGCAATTGTGATGTGTATTAACAGCAAAGCCAGAAACTGTGCTTACTTGTATCAAGTGACTCTCAGTGCTAAAAAATCAGCCACAATAAATCAACTTTTAACTGAGGTAAGATGTATTAGTGACAGTGGCTGTATGCTGAGACCTAATTTAATTTCTAGAATATTTGTTTCTAATTAGCATGCACACAAAATTTAATTTGCCAGTTTGCTATAGTATAATAATTATACTGCGCAGCCGGAGCTGAGACCTGGTTTCTGCCCAGAATACGACATCTCTGAGGGCCTGGGTGAGGAAAATGCATCCCTTCATTTGGAATACAATATTAGGGGTTGGAATTCATGGTCTTTAAAGATTCTTTCCAAGCATTCTCTGATCTTTCAGGGGCTGGGTGTGGGAAAAGTGCCCCTCCCATTTGGAATATGGTATTGCTGAGGGGCTGGATGAAGAAAACACATCCCTGCGTTTGGAATGTGATACCTATGAAGGGTTGGGTGTGGAAAATGCATCCCTCCTGTTTGAAATACGACGTAAGGGCCTGGAGTAGATGATCTCTAAAGATCCAACCCAACCATTCCAAGATTTTATGATGTCTGAGGAGTTGTGTGGGGAAAGCGTTTGGAATATGACGTCTCTGAGGGGCTGCGTGGGGGAAATACATCCTTCCACCAGTGAGGAGAGAGCCGGGATAGCCAGATGTAAAATACAAGCCTGTAATTGCGAATTACCCCACAGCACTCGCGAACTGCTTTTTGACCGTGACAGCCCCGCCCGTGAGGCGGGCGCTGGGCGGGGGTGTGGAAAACACATCCCTTCGCCTGCGAGCACGGGGCTGGGACGGCGCGGTGGGCAATTAAAGCGTGTCATTGGGAATTTCCCCCAAGGAGATTGCGAAGGGGCGGCAGCTGCGGGCAGCCCCTCACGGCCGGGCGGGAAGAAGAGAAGGGCGCGGGGCCGCTGCGCCTGCGCGCTGCGCTCCTCCCGGCGCCGGGGCGGCTGCGCGGCCGCAGAGGCTCCGCTCCCTCGGAGCCGCCGCTGCTTCGGAGCCTTCGCGCGTCCCGCAGCGGCTCCGCCTCGCCCCGAGCCGGCTGCAGGCTGGCACAGGGACAAGGACCGCAGGCAGGACGGGCCGGGCAGCCGGTGACAGGCGCAGGATGTCGGCCACGCTCTACGTGCTCTCCACGCTGGGTGGATACGTCCTCACCTCCGCGCTCCTCCTCAAGTGCCCGGGGCTGCTCCACCGGCCCAAAAGGCAGCGCTTTCGCTGCCGCCACATCTCGCACCGCGGCGGTGAGTGAGGGGCCGCGGGGATGGAGGGGAGGGGATGCAGGAGCCCTTTGTGCTGTCCGCCGCTCCTGAGGGACGCTCCCCGCCCGGCTCTGGGCGCTCAGGGCTCCGCGGCCCCCGGGCGATGCTCCCTCCTTCACGACCCCGGGCCGCTGCTCGGTCTCTCCGGGCGCGGCGGGGTCGTGAGGGGCTGCGCGGTGTCCGCGGCTTGCGGCGGGCTCCCTTTAAACCTTCCTCCCGCAGCCTAATTTTAGGTGCCACCTGCTGACCAGTGCCTCGGTTCAGCGCGGAATTAATCTCCGAAGTCCAACCGCTCCAGCCGAAAATCAGCTTTTTTTTTTTTTTTTTTTTTTTTTGGTGATGTTTTTCCTCTCAAACATGTCTATATTTTCTTCTAACGATTCTATATCCTGGTATTTCTCTTCCCAACCAGAGGGGCGTCTGGCTGTTGCTTAGGTCAGGTACAAGAGATCAGTTTTCTTGCCTTTGACCGCCTGTTTGCTTTGCTTTCAGGGGAAACAGAATTGGCTGTGACTCTGTTCTTGCTCCCCTCGGTGTTGCAGGCAGACAGTGGATGGCTCCGTGCTTGGTAAAACCGATCCTATTTGAGAGTCAGGCGTGCTGGTTCTGTCTAAAATAGCTAAAACAGGTTTTTAAGTTTCTTCTACCTGTTCCAAAGCACTGGGATGGGGAAAAAAAGAGCAAGGTGTGTCTTCCTGTTCTGTAGAGATCAGTTCTGTCCTTTTTCCTGCTGCCTCACTTAATTTTTGAAAATAGGTAGTTTGCTAGTTAATATTTTTCGATAATCTGTGTGGGACATGTCTGGTGCTGAGTTTAAACAGTTTTCAATTTCATACTTAGTGCCAGTTTATGCAGGGATTGATCACAGTTTTAGCCAGTAGTCCTTAGCAAATGCTGCTGCCTTGAATTATCAAAATACAAAAACTGGCTCTGATCTCTTAATGATTTTATTCTTATTTTATTTTAAACTAAACTTAATTTGACAGTTTAAGTTTCTTTGTAGCTTTAAGTATAGCTTTTGGTGTGGAACATCTATATCATCTGTTGCTTGGTATTTATATTTTCCTTCAGCAAAAGAAAAGGTTCTTAATTGTAAGGGTTTCCTGATTTGGTGGGGTTTTTTTCTTTTTCTTTGTAAGCTGTTAAAAACTTGCAGGCGACTTTGTTGGAACTCGGTCTGATCCCCTTAATCTTCTGTTCTCACTCCTTTGCTCCTTAGTTAAGGTGCACAGCTCTAAGCCTCGAGAGCGCTTGGGCCGGTTGCTCTAAGCTCTGTCGGAACAGCAGGAAAGCCTGGCTTAAGGGAGGATTATTCCTCAGGCATTCAAAGTGCACGGTCTGCGAATTGTTCCCGTGAAATCCACCTGAGGCTGGAGGGCAGCCCTGAACCTTGCAGCAGCTTTTTTGCTCCTCTGAGGGTGAAGATCACCGGTGCTTTGCTCTCTTTGGTGTTTACACTGTGACATAAATTCCTGCGGGACTTGAGCTCTCCTCGGGCTTTAGTCATGCTGTAGCTTTAGACTCAGTGTCAGGTTTCCTATTGCATTACTCCAATTAACTTGGGAGATCAAGGTAAACGCTTAACTTGTTTGGCTTTTTCTTCTCTGAGATGAAACCTTGTACAAGGTCTTTTCAAAAGTCTGATTTCGCTTGCTTTCTTGTTCTAATTTTGTGGGATCATCCCTGAATTATTTCTTCATTTCTGCATGATTTTAAAATTGGTCGTTTCTGAGAGCAATTATTGGGTCTTGATACTCCCTGTTGATGCCAGCAGCCCTGGACTGCAGGGTCTCTCAGAGAGGGTAGCATGATGATTTTTTACACAGAATAATTCAGATTGGAAGGGGCCTTTGGAAATCTCATCTGACCAGAGCAGGTTAACCAGGAGCTGGTCCAGTTAGGTTTTGAACACATCCAGGGATGGACTCTTCACAACCTTTCCAGGAAGCCTGTTCCAAAGTTTGATCACTCTTGCAATAAAACAGGAGGTGTTTTGTTACATTTATGGCCTGAATTCACTTTATTTAATTTTTTTCCTGTCCCTCTTGGTATTTACACATGTAGGATCATCCTCAGCCTCTGTTCTCCAGACAAAACAATTCCCAGCACCCTCAGCCTCTCATTGTACACAAGAATCTCTCATCCCTTAATTTTCACAGCCCTTCCTTGGAGTTACTCCAGTAGATCCGTGTCAATCTTGTGCTTTGGAGCCCAGAGCTGGATGTGATGCTGCAGGTGGGGTTCCACCAGTGCTGAGCAGAGGGGAACAATCACCTGCTGGTCCCAGAATCTTCTGAGTGTCATCTCCTTGAGCCGGTGCTTGCTGTTGGCTCCCTCTTGGCCGTGGTGGTGCTTGCAGAGTGGGAATGTGCCCTCATAATGTCTGGATGTGCCATTTTGGCTGGGAAATGTCAGTTCCTCCTAGGGAATGCAACAGCATAGGAGCCCATGAAGCTGGAGGTGTGTTTGAGGAAGTGTCAGAAGCCCTTTGGGCAGCCCAGGCTTCTCACTTTTCAGGGGAGAAAATTACTTGGATCAAATAACTTGTGTAGTTCCCTTTTCTGCGTGTGGTTGCTGATTTAGGATTCCTCTTTCAGCTGATCTCTCAACTTTGTTCCTCATTTCCCCCAAAATGCTACAAGTCAGGCATTTGACTCACCGCCCCTGACATGTCACCATCCCTGGCCCTTGACCACCTCCCTGCCATGTGATTTGGTAGATCAGCCACTTAAAAGGTTTATTTTTGGAACTTTCTGCCCGGGAATGTGAGGATACTCTTGCTTTGTTCACAGATGGAAGACTTGACTCAGGTGTTTTTGCCCTTCCCTCACAGTTCGGGATGTATGGGCTGGATTGCCACAGCTGATAAGTTATCTAAAAACCAATTATTATTGCAGTTAATTTGTAACTGATCAGCCAGGTCCTGTGTAGGCAATCACCAGATGGATACCCTGAGGTTCTTGTGTTTTCCTTTATCCCTTGGTTCACTTTTGCCACTCAGCCAATTCCCAGTTCTGCAACGAAATCCCATAAAATCTTGGTGAATGTCTGATCACAGGAGCTGCTGTGGTCTCACCATGTTGTTTTACATGAAACCCTGCAGATTTTTTTGTCATCATGGCTCTAAGTCTTCCATTTTGTAAGCCTACCTGAGAACAACATTTTTAAATTGGTGGTTGTGTATTGCTTTAATTAAGTAACTGAACACGGGTTTAGGTAAGTATGTTCTGGTGAGGTCTTGTTAATAGGCAAGGCCTTAATTGGAGCTCTTGTAATTGCTGTTTACAAAGTCTGTCATTCATTACTGTCATAGAGCAATAAGAATTTGCATAGCTATCTTCATCAGCAGTCTATCTTCCTGAGGTTGTTGTGTTTTTCAGTCTATAATATTGCCTATTTTCTGAGGTGGGGAGAAAGCACAACCTTTTCCAGTCCCTAATCAGGCTGATTTTCAAAGGTTTTTATGCAGAGAATGCTGGCTTAGAAGCTGCAGAAAGAAAATTAAATTTGCTTGTCCTTTTCGTCTCTTAACTGAAATTGATGTGTGTTTCGTTCCTTGTATGTGAGACCTCCCTTCTCCAGCAGCACAAACCTTCATTGAGAGATCTGAGCTGTTTGGGGAATATCCTTGCACTAAAAAAAGAGGTTGTCACCTGTTTGAGCTGGGTTATACATTTAGGGAGTGTCAGCTTTAGGTTATCTTAGGTGCTTTAATTCATTGCTTTTTGGTTTTGTTTTATTTTTTTTTTCTCTTGTTACTCTTCCCACCAACTCTTAAATAGATTTTTGCATGTCCTGTCCCTGTGGGGCTTATTGTCCTAGCTAAATACCTCTGGTAAAATAAACACTTTGGTTTGAATATTCAAAGTGTTACATAGATCCAAGGTAAGTTCTTTTTTAAAATCATTTTACCTGGAGAAGGTCGTGTCTCTCCAGTAGGTTGGTGGCAACAGAGATTTCTGCCTTGAGCTTCATCCTCATTTCTCAAAATATGTGTATTTTAAAACCTGTTGTTTTTTAAATTATATTTTCAATGGGATTGAGGGGAGGAGAAGGATTCTGTGTAAGCTTTATTTGTGTTATTTCTGTAGGTGCTGGAGAGAACCTGGAGAACACAATGGCAGCTTTTCACCAGTGAGTACCAGAGGATGACAATGCCTCATTTAGGTGTTCTCAGTGCCTTTAGTGAGTGAAGCAATCGAGGGAGGTGGGACTGCAGCAGTTCTTTGGGGTTACAGTGTCCTAGTTCTGGCAGTCAGCTCTCCACTGCGTGGCTGCTGTGGATTGCCAAACATCCACTCCAGTTTCACCAGAACGAGTTGGGATACCACAAATTATGGTTAACAAATGGAAACAACCCCTGAGGCCTGAGCTGTGCTGGCCAGTAAAACAGCAAACAGTACTGTGCTCAATGGTGATTACTTCTATTAATTTATTTATCATTATAAAGCAGAAAATGCTGCTGTTTATGGTTTGTTTTTCCTGCAGTCACGCAATGTGTGAAAGCCTCTTACTCAGGGGTTTAAAACGGGGTTGGGACCAGGAAGCCTTTTAAGCCTCCAGCATTTAAGTAGTGAATTTTAACGAGGTTCTCCAAGGCATTTAAAGAAGAAGCATATCTAAAACTCCCAACTGCTGCTGAGAAGGGACCACATTATGTGGGCTCCTCTTTGTTTTGTTTGGGGTTTTTCTAATTTGCTTTGTGCTAAGGAGCCTCATCAGTTTGCTGTTGTTTCCCTGCAGCCTGAGGGGTGCCAGCTTTCCCAACCAAATAAAAGAAAGTACTGCACTATTTTCTATCTCCATGGAAGCTCAGCATAGCTTTGTGTGGCTTTTTGTTGGGTTTTTTTTTCCTGCTGGCCTGCCTTTTTTCAAGTCTGCTACCAGACTTTCTGAAAGTGCTTCTTCCTTTTTTTAAAACCATTTCTTAATTTTCATTTCACATCACACTCATTATTTATATGATGGGCTCTTGCAATGGAAGCAACTCCAGAATCTATTTTTATTTTTATTTCTGGAAATAAGCAGTAATACTTAGAGTAAGGACTGTGCTGAGGGTGATACATTTTGTGATGATGTTTTTCTGACTCTCTTCTGCCCATTTACATTATTTTACAGCTGTGGTGGAACAAATGCATTGAGGTCCAGTTTTTGAACCCACCCCAGCTGCCAATAGCAAAGCTCATCTGAGTAAAGAGAGCCAGGGCACCTCTGCAGGAAGCAGAGCAATTCCTTCCTGTTAGGAGTGGAAACTCCTCTGGCTCCTTTTGGGAAGGGGTAAAGGCTTTGTCCATCCCATTTGCTCATTCCCATCTTCACAAGGAAAGTAAAAGGAATGGGGTGGAAAATCAGTGATCTGGCTGGTGAAAAATGGTCAGGATTGGCTCATCAGCTGATAGGAGCTGATCAATTTATAATCCATCAGATTCTGTGTGAAGCCAAGCAGGGTGTGTCTGCAGGAGCTGTTCCTGCAGGTTTGCACAAGCAGGGATATTTGCCTGTTGCTGTAGTTGAATCCAGAACAGAATGTGTGTATGGGGTGAGGAGGCCTTTATTGGCAATTTCAATTTCTATATTGCTTAATTTACCAACATTCTGCAAGGAAATTAAAAGCTTTTTGTACCAAAGACAATATTTTTTAATTTTATTAGGTAAAATGCATAATAGATTGGGGGGAGGGGGCTGTAATCTTGTTCTACCACATTTAAATGCTTCTGTGGTGGTTTTAGATTATAAAATAACAGATTTTAAGCAAGAGCACTTTCACCCTAATTTGCAAATGCAAGCCTAGCTCACAGCTTGAGTTCTGGAGCGGTTGGATCTGAATCCACAATGATGCTCTGAATCTGGAGCCTTCTCTGGAGCAGTGGGAATTTGACAGAACAAACTGATTTCCAGCTGGGAAAGCTCAGCACTTGAGGAAGCTTATTTAGCAGTGAGCTGCTGGTAAGGGCCTGGCAAAGCCTCAAATTTGTTAACAAGGAAAGTTGTTGTTCTCCCCTCTCCATGCAGCATCAGCCCTGATGATTTCTTTCTTAAGCAAGAAATATTGCTAATAAAATCTGCTGGTGAAATGATAAAACATGGGAATATCTACACGTTTGGCAAATCTCCTGCAGCAGATTTGGAGTTGGTTTCCCTCAGGAGGGAAAAAAAATCACCCAGTACAGCCTGTGATTCTTCCATATGTAACAGGATTTTGTTCCTCTCCTAATTCTTAATTAGCAGCACTGGCAAACAGTTCACAAATTGGCTTTAATTTGACAGCCCTCCTTGGTCATTATCCCAGCTGGACCAGAAATTGTGTTAAACACTTTGGGGAGTGTGCTGTGATTTTTTTGTTTGTTTGTTTTTTGGGGGTTTTTTTTGTTTGTTACTGCATTTGTGGCTGTTCATGGGCTGTGTTCAGCAGCCAATAAAGGCCATAAGGAAAAGGCTGTTAATGAATTTACAGAGCTTTGGGTCTCAGGTAGGCACAGCTCACAGGTGGTGTAGGTTTGCTCAGAGGTTGATAAAAAGGTTTTGAAGGAAGAGTTCAGGCTTTTATCTGTCTGCTGAAATGACACCATTTTTTCTAGTTAAATGAGCAATTCCCTGCTCATTGCAGCAAAGTTTTTTGGGTTTTTTTATTGTTCTGGTGTAAAGTTTCTTGTACTTATTTTCCATCAGTATAATTATTACTTTCTTCCTTCCTTACTCCTCCTATGAACCAAACTACTGTGGAGTGGATTTGGGATTGGATTAGAGCTTTTCAAAGCAGTGGGTTGGAACAGGAATAGCTGTTTTGCTTTGAAAAATATGACTGGATGTTTAGTGCTTTATTTCCTTTTTCATTTGAATTAAAACTTTCCCATTAAAATAATAGTTTAAGGTTGTTTTGCTACCCAATAAAACAGCCAAAAGCTTGAAAGTCCCACTGCTAACTTCTTAATCCATCCCTTCCTGATTCAGCTTTCACACCCCTGCCATTTGTTGTTTGTAACCACAAATTCAATTTCCTTTTTTATTTTATTTTTTTAATAAAACCTCACTTCCTCCAGTGGGCAGACGTGCTGCTGCTCACAAAAACCCCACTCCAAACCCTGAACCAATCTTTCAGGAGCAGGTTTCTCAATCCTGGGGTGGCAGGCTGCAATCCACAGGTGAGCTTCCTGATGAGCCAAAATCCCATCTCTACCTCAAGAGATGTTGTTTATTCTCACATCAGCTTCCCACTGCAGCAGAGATTTGCTCCTGTGAGGATTCCTGGCACCATTAAAGCCCCCAAAGTCCTTCCAGTGGGG
The DNA here is from genome assembly GCA_013400435.1 of Pycnonotus jocosus. Taxonomy (NCBI): domain Eukaryota; kingdom Metazoa; phylum Chordata; class Aves; order Passeriformes; family Pycnonotidae; genus Pycnonotus; species Pycnonotus jocosus. The sequence continues at coordinate 57,013 of VWYP01025877.1, read as the reverse complement.
TTAGTTTGTGGAATGTGTTTGGTTTGGAGCTGCACAAAGCACTGGAGTGGTTCAGGGCAGCCTTTCCTTGCAGCGCGGTTAATTTGGGGACAGACATGCTGGAGCTGGATTGTCACCTGACAAAAGATGAGCAAGTGGTTGTGTCCCATGATGAGAACCTGAAGAGATCAACAGGAGTTGATGTCAACATATCTGACCTCAAATACTCGGTGAGTTGAGGAGAAAATGGGCTGGGGGGGTGTTGGAAAATGCATTTGTGGGATGGGAGGGGGGTTCTGTGTGTGCCTGGTGCCCAAAACCAAAGGGGAGGATTCATCTCAATAAAAAACCTAAACAAAAAAACCCACCCTCACTAAACTCCCTGCAGAGTCAGAAGATCACACCTGGCACATTCCAGAGGGTGATTTACTCCTCCAGTATCAGGTTGGGTGAATGGCTCTGGAGCTGATTGATGGCAGAGTGACAAAGCTCTTCCTGGTGTGACCCGTTTTTTAGTGGGAAAACTGGGAGGTGAACCCCTCTACTTTGACAGTGGAATTTTCAGAGTTCTCAAACATCTGGGAATGTTTTGCCTTATTCAGCTACAGCTGCATTTGAATTGATGTTCCATTCCTCTTTATTTTTAAGGAACTTCCACGCTATCTCTGCAAGTTGGATGTCACCTTCCAGAAAGGTGAGGTGTTTGTCTCTTGTTGTTTCAATTTTCCATTTTGTAGCGTGGCAGTTTCCTGCTTTGGCAGAGGGAGTAGAAAAGTGCATTTGCTTCTCTTGATATCATGATAAAAGAAGCTTAAAAAAAAAATAATCCTGGCTGTAGAAACGAGTTCAGTATTACTGTAGGTATGACTTGAAGTTCAGAAGGAAATTTTGTTCTCATTTGGTCTTTTACATTAATCTTGTTGCATTTGGTGTGTGGTAACTGAGCCTGTGTTTGCTATTTCAGGATTTTAGCATTGCCTGCACTCCTACTGTTGCTAAATAATGATTGAATTTCATGAAGTTAAAACCTGAATGTGCAACATGCTCAGGGCATTTTCATTATGGAAATGAGCTTGTCATAGTTAATTAGAGCTGAATGAAGTAATTTTTGGTTTAAAAACGTGATTATCCTTGGAGCTTTATACTTTTAAGAAACTTTTAAGGTAATGAGTGCTCTCACATTTCTGCTTTTATCTGCATTTTATCTCTGACATTTCTGCTTTTGTGTGGTTTGTTAAAAGTGGCCCCAGCAGTGACAAGTTTCTTTTTTCCTCAGAATGTCAGTGTGAGGGGACAGACAATCGTATCCCACTCCTGCAAGAGGTGTTTGAGGCGTTTCCAGAAACTCCTGTCAACATTGACATCAAAATGAACAACAATGTGTTGATCAGAAAGGTACGTGAGGATCTGAACTGAGTGCAGGCAGGGGAGCGATGCTGATATTCCAGGAGCTTTTTTGGAGTTGTGGCAGTCTGTGAAATCAAGATCTGTGTTCTTGAACTGCTTCACCCTTCACATGTCAGGTCTTGCTCCCTGTGTGAGGTAATACAGGAGACAGAGAAGGGATCTTGTGCAAGATATTCTGTGAAAGCTCTTCAGGATCCTTCATGTGGGTGAGAAGGTGCTGCAGCACTGCTGGAGACATTTTGGTTTGTACCTCATGGGAGGGGTCTTCTTAGAGACTGTTGATCTCCAAACCACCATAAAGACGTGATTTTACTGTATAGATGTGTTCAACACAGAGGGAATTCTTCCCGGAAAATACTGTTTTGCATTTAGGTCTCTTGAATTCTTTAGAGTTTTTTGTAGGTATAATCTGTTGTGCTGAACACCTGTTTATTTCCTTCCCATCAAAGCATCACAACCACTCATCATCTTATGATGGGAAAGAGTGAAGAACTCCTTCCTATCATGATTTCCAAAGCAAGCAGAGTTTCAGTGAAATAACTGTGGCTCCATGTGAGAGTTGTGCTTTCTGTGCTGCAGGTCTCTGAGCTGGTGAGTCAGTACAAGAGAGAGCATCTGACCGTGTGGGGGAACGTCAATTACGAGATTGTATCCAAGTGCTTCAAGGAGGTGAGGCTGAGTCCAACTCAGCTTTGTTACTGGGTGCTGACAGAACCTACAGAAAAGGCACAAATTCAAGATTGAACCAGCTAGGTCAGGCTTCTACTTGTGAGAAATTCTGTGCTCAGATTGTGTTCTGCTTGCTGTATTGCTAAAAGAAGACAAGCACAGTTAACACTCCTCTACTCTGCCATAAAATACTTGAGGAATTAAGCTTAGTCATGTTTTATTCTTGTTTTATGAAAGTTAAGGCATTGCAATTTTGTGCTAGGAGTTCTTAGAGCCTGTTTTGCACATTATTCATCTGATAAAAAGCAATTTTTGCAAAGATTGCTGCTTGCCTGTTTCTTTGCATGAAAAATAATGGATGTGGCCACTAGTGGACACAGTTGCATCAGCATAAAGCTGTTTTTTCACAGCTATAATTCTCCTCCTTTTTGTGCTGAGGAAGTTAACAACTTAGAATTAAATTAAAATTGTGCTTAGTCCAAGGGAGTTATGCATCTGAGTGAAATCCATCTCGTTGCTAGTTCAGTCTAGTTGATGATTTCAATTTATCTGTGCAGGACAACACCCTATTTCCTACCTGAACAGCAGTTAGATTTATTGCTAAAAGGCAGCCTAATCTCTTAGGTGTGATTGTAGACATGCATTGATGAGTAAATTTAATTGCAACAGAGTCAAAGTCTACTAAGATAACTGAGAATCTCTTTCCTGGTCCCTGCAGAACTCTGACATTGCCACCATCTTCTGTGCCCAGCGTGTCCTCCTGCTGCTTGGCCTGTTCTACACTGGTCTGCTGCCCTTCATTCCCTTCAAGGAGGAATTCTTTGAGATTCCCATGCCTTCCATCATCCTCAAGTGAGTTCCAGCCCAGCAGTGGACCCTGATGCCTCCCCTGAGTGCTACTTTTTTGGGCTGAGGTCGCTTTTCTCTTGGTTTTAGGCATTTTTGGTTATTCCTGGGAGAATTCTGAGCACAGCAATACATAGCAGTCCTGTACTTACAACTCCTTCTTGCTCTTTTCTCCTCTTTCTTGAGAACAAATTTGTCTGACAGGGCCAAGAGACAAGTCAGCATAGGGTTGGATATGAGGTTGCACAATCTCTCATTCTTCACTCAAAATGCTGCAGAATTCTCATCTCTGCTGCTTTTCTTAAATGCAGCTCATTTCTCTTGTGTAACCCAATTCTAAGTCACTGTCTTGAGCAGTGAAATTACTGCTCTAATTTGAGCAAGATTAATTCTTTATGTTCCTTTTGCTGGAACATCTCAACTAAGATTTTAATCTGTGCTCTGGTAATTTTTGGTTTCCTCTTCCTCAACAGGCTGAAAGAACCAGAGAAGATGTCAAGAAGCCAGAAATTTATTATCTGGCTGGCTGACACGTAAGATTTTCATTATATTAAATTTTTATTTATATTTTGCCTTTATATTAACACTTGACTCAAGCAACTAAGATTAGCTCTTGCTATATCTATGCATTATAATATTTGCAGTTTCTTCCAGCTTTTTGTCAGTGCAGGATAAATCAGATCCAAACCTTAGGTAGGTGTGCTTTATGCTCTTATTTTCCACACACTGAAGCTTTCTAAGGTGCAGCAACAGTGGGAATTATTCCAATTGTGTCTGTTAAGCTTCTGTCCTTAAGTGTGCTCAGCTAATTAACATGCAATTAGATGCAGAATGCAGATCTCATGAATGTGGCTGTTTCATAATGTTGTCAGAGGAGAGACACTGTTTGCCTTACGAGGAACACTTTGCATTTTAAGAATATCTGTGCTTCAGAGAGGATTTAGTCACAGCTTTTCAGTGATTGCAGTGTCTCCTGGCTCTGTCATCTGTTAGTTTAGTTTCTCCAGGACATTTTCATGTCTTTTGGTGGGAAGGAGAAAACATTTCCTGAAAGCAGAGTGGTTGGTTCATCAGACCTGGTATAAGGTACCTGCAGGGTGAAGGATTTCTCTGCTGGATTTGATCTTCAGCAGAGTTGATACTTGAATTGCTTGAGCTGGAAGTTTTCTAGATTGCATTTCTCTTGTGGAAAACTCTACACCCTGTATGGGAACTTCTTGCAGCTCATCAACAGATGCTGAAAATTCCATATATACTTGAAACTGTTAATTAATCTCCCTCTTCTTTCCCAGGCTGCTGATGAGGAAGGCACTGTTTGACCACCTCACAGCTCGGGGCATCCAGGTACAGTGGGGCAAAGCTAAAGTGAGAATTCAAATCAGACACCCTTCAAAGAGCTTCCTGTTCCTCCCAGCAAGTTCTTTGTGTTTCTGGGACCATGAGTTGCTGTTTAATTCCTGAGCAAAAGCTGCTGCTGTTCTGTTTGCAGTGCTCTGGTTCTGCAAAGGAAGATTGGTACACTTTGGGAGAAAAAAAAAAGACTTTTTCATTTAAATCCCTTGAAACTTAGGGTTTGTTTTGTTTTGGTTTTTTTCCCACTTCAAATTTAAGCTCACAAAATCTATAAAACTGGTTATCTCTGATGTGGGGCTTTCACAAAATAATACTTTTAGAAGGAGCTGAAGACTCAGGTGGTGGAATTAATCACCATTAAAAAATGTCCCTTTTGGAAGGTGAGGGGAGAAAAGTCCCAGCATCATAGCGTAATCATTTTTCATTTTAAATATGCAGCAACATCTCTCTCAGATCAAACAATTTAGGTCAGAAGTCACCTTTAAAAAAAAAAAAATCAGTGTTTCCTGTGATAACTTGGGTGTTGTATCCCATTTCATAGGTGTACATTTGGGTACTGAATGAAGAACAAGAATACAAGAGAGCATTTGATCTTGGAGCTACTGGAGTGATGACAGACTATCCAACAAAACTGAAGGAGTTCTTACACAATTACCCAGCATAAAGGAAGAAAACTGAGAAAAGTCCTTCCAGAACAGATTGTGAGCCAAGGATTTTCCTCATTAAAAAAAAAAAAAATAATAATTGGGGGCAGCATGCACAGATCATTATTGTTGGAAAGATGTAACTGATGATCTGTTACCTTGTTGTCGAGTCACTACCTAATGTAAAGGCTGTCTATTTATTTTAAAACTTTAATGACATAGTTTACATTTGTAAATAGCTCATTTAGCAACAGCACACTTCACAAATGGTGATGATTAGGAAGAGAGTTGCCTGATAAGGAACCTGTAGATAAAATAAGCATTATCTTACCTGTCACAAGTGTTCCTAAGCAGCTGTCAAGCCATGTCAGTTATTCCAGTTATATTCTAGTGAGCAGAAACTGAAGAATTTCTGAAAGTGTAGCCTGTGTGTTTGCATTTCTTGTGTTGCTTTTAGATTTCAGGTAACTTCTAGAGTTTAAAAAAAAAAAAAGAAAAAACAGGCACAGGAGAAATAACAAAGCAGACTCTGTGGCTGGCCAGGTAGTGAAGTGTACTCAGTGAAGGTGGTCACTTTGTAGCCAAAATTAACTCAGTATAGATTTTTTTTTTCCATTATTCTCACTGACAAGAATGTTGAACTTGAGTTGGGACTAGATTTAGACCCTCTCTGAGGTGATGGCAACACTGTGACTCGTTGGTCCAGGTCTAAAGACAGAGTTTAAAACAGGATCTGGGTTTGACACTGAGTTCCACTGCAGGGTCCAGGTTTGCCCCTGGCTCTGGCCTGCCTGTCATGGCAGTAGCTGGATTTCCAGGATGGAAAATTGCACTTGGTACAGATCACACTCACTTTGAAATAGCTTTTTTACAAAGTCCTAAAAGTCTTTTGCACATTTGTGGTTCTTGGTGAACAAGAAGTTGTTTTTTAGGGTGAGGGACCAAAGAAGATTTAAGTTTGGTCAGGAGTTGCAGGGACAAATGACGATGTTCCTATGAAATGAATTCACCCAAAGCAGATTTTTATGTGTATTTATAAAGGGAGGAAGTGTCAATCTAGAATGTGTGTAAACTTCAGTCTTTTCTCTCCACAAAAATACATTCAATATCCATCAAGTTCATGTGCATGGACATGGAAATAACTGGCAAAAAGCCAGGAAAAACCCCAGGTGTGATGGAATTAGGCAGGAAGGTATTTCTGGAAGCTTCCCATGCTGTTGTGCCCTTGTGAGCAGGAGTTCCCTGTGTGTCAGAAAGGTTGGAGCCTGCAGTGCCCTTGTGCCTTGGTGTGCTCATGTCATGGCTGGGGGTTCAGGGCTTTAATTACTGTGGGTTAATTACACCCAGTGTATAGAGCTCAGTCACTGAATCATCAGATGATATCTCTAAACAAGAGCTGGTGTCCAGCAGTGTCTGTTTCTTGATGTGACAATAATAGATCTTAATAATAAACACAGTAGCCAGATGTGTTTTTACTGCAAGGAGCACCCACTGTGCTAAAAACTGATTTTAAAGTAATTTTTTCCCTTTGGTAGCTGAGATTTGGGAGGGTTCTTGTTGCACCCCTCTGGCTGCTGTGCCATATTTAAAAGTGTGGAGCATCTTTGCTGTTGCAGTGCCTGTCAGGAGCTGTGAGAATGCCAAAATCCCATCTGCATGGAGAGGGTTTGTTTCTGCACCACAGCTCCTTTCTGAGGAATATGTCTGGCTGAAATGGAAAAAAACTGCTGCATTTAGGATGCAAGTGAACATGTGCTGATGGGGGCAGATGAGTTAATGTTGTCCTTTTGAATATCTGCCTGGTGAAGATGACTGCAGATTCAATTTCCTCCTAATTTAATCAGCCTTGTTGCTTATTGAATGGAAGAGAGGAAAATGTAACTTCCTAACTGTTCATAGGGGGAAAAGGATGAAATTATTTATTGGGTACTAAGCTGTTTCCCTCTCAGACCAGCTCTGTCTGGTCACATAAGTGCTAATAATCAGTCAAGTCACAGCTCTGCCTGCTTTTTTAGAAGCTACAGACTAGTTATAGAGGATGTTCCACATGCAGCTCAGTAAATTAAAAAATGCCACCTTTCTGTCCTAATCTGGCTTTATTACCAGATTTATGCAATGTGGGTTTTTTAAAACTCCATTTTATTGCTGTTAAATTTCTAACACATGCACCAATATTAAGGTGCAAATATAATTATGGTTTTAGAGAATATGACCAAAACATATTAAAACTTTTTTGTTTTTAGGAAGAGCTAAATTTTAAAATACCAGTTTTGATCTCTCACTTAAGAAAAAGTAAGTTTCCCTCAATACTAAATAAATAAATGATTTTCCATTATTCTGTACTGCATGATAAAACACAGGTACTGAGATGAGTGTTTTATATTTAATTTTAATATTTTTATTTTTTCTCTAGTAGTAGAGGTGGGAATTTCTGCCTTGTGAAATTCTCAACACATTTTTGTCAGACCACCAATGTTCTTGCATCTGATGGAGCTTCTGACTGTGCTGTTTATACATTGATGTCTCTTGGATAAATCTGCTGCTCAATATCTAAAAATTGGGATGGAAAGGGTCCAGTGGTGGAAAAGCTGCTGGATTTATTCATTCATCTGTTTGGGTTTTTAGCAGGAGAACTCAGGTTTGATCTGATGAGCCAGATAATGTTCCATGGATGAATCCCAGCACCAGTGCACAGGGCTGAGGCCATGATAACTGTTTGGAACAAAATGCCATGGAATTGGGGTAACTGTAAAACATCTGTTGTAGCCAAATCCTTGTTTTGAATATTCCAGAACTGTGTGATTTTTAAACCACTTGTACAGAAAAGCTTTTGTTGACAACTTGCACAACTTGTCCAGGAGGATGTTCAGTTAATCTCTCTTTCTCTAAGGGAAGATTCTTTTTTCAGGTACTTTTAACTCTTAAATATTGTTTTAACACTGTGTTCTCAACCCTGTTGCAGACTGTTTTATGTATGAAGGATGATTGCATGTATTTCATGCACTTTTAATTTGCAGAAAGTCTCGTGGACCTCGCTAGCTCCAAAGCTATGCAGTGATTTTTTTTTTTTTCTTTTCATGTGAAGGAAGGTTTGATGCTTTTGAAATGTGGCACATTAAAACATCTTTGCTGATAAAAGATCTAAAACTGAATGCTTGTCAGGTGTGACTTCTTTTCCTAAAAACCCTGATCTCTGAGAGTGATTTTATGTTTACAGTGGTGGTGGTTTGAGTTTGTGCTCACAGAAATTCCACTTGCAGCAACTTTCTGTCCTTTTTGATGATCAGGAGGATAACACTTCCTCTAGTCCAAGAGGAAAAATTTCCAGCTTTCCTACTGAATTGCCATTAAATTACATTAAACATTAGGTTTTTTTAAGGTCAAAGTTACATTAAATATTAGGTTTTTTAAGGTCAAGTGTAATTCTAAAGCCTTGAGGGTTCATATTTAGTTAAGAGAGGTGACGTGGAGGTTTGTATGCTACAATATTTAGTAATTCTAAAGGATTATTCCAGCATGATGAGAGGATTCTCCAGATGGCTCTGGATGCTGTTTAATTTCTTAAAACACATCCTAAATGCTTGGTAAACCAGAACAGAATCTTTTAATGTCGGCAGTATTTATCCGTGATCACTTCAGGTGCTGCTGTCCCCTGGCATAAATCTGCAATTAAACAGAATATTCAGAACAATTTATTTATGCAAAGCACAAGGTGCTGATTATTTTAAGGAATTTTTCAGGATATAAAGTTTTTTACATTGGTTTGCCACTGAAATTCTCTGCGTCCGTGGAGAAGGGATGGATTTTCTTTGGGAAATAAATGGGAATGTGCTGTCCGTGCTCGGTGCTGCCGCGGGAGGCCGCCCCAGCCCCGCGTTCTTCCCGCTGCATTTCCATGGGGATCCATCATCCATCCATCCACCCGCGATTCCCGGAGCCCCGCGGGATGGGGAACCCGCACTGCAGAGCTCTGCTAAAAGGAGATGCTCGCTCAGTCCCGCATTTGGAGTTTTTACCATCGATTTATGGAAAGGGGAGTTCCTGAATTCTAAAATCTGGAATGTTGCTATGGAAAGGAAAAATGAAGGGATCAGCTTGTTTCACAGCTGCACAGTCTGGGGATTTACAGGCACAGTTGGTGATTATTTGGGGGCAGGATGAAGCCTGCTGGTTTGTTGTTGGGCTAAAAATAGTGAAATTAGGAAAAAAAATATACTTCTGTTAATGATAGAAACACTTGAAGGATGCTTCCTCATGTCTCTAAAAATTTCAAATATTCCCATTTTACAAGGAGAGAAAAAAAGGCAATAATAGCAGGGGAGGTACCTTGATTACAAGGCCATTAACACCTGCTGCAAATAAAATTCAGGAATGCCAACAAACTGAGATTTTTATCAGATTTAAACACACACTTAATTCCCAAGATGTTGAGGCAACACCTCAGTGGGTGATCTGGTATTTTCTCCCCTCTCAGTATTGCCCTGGCAAAAGTTTCCCCCAGGCAGTGATGTTCGATCAGTTGGGCTTTTCTTGTTTAAATTATAATTAAGGTTTCAACTGATACCAGACACTGAGCAGGGAAAAAACAGTAGCTGTGCTGCTCAGGCTCCAAAAAATGAGTGTTTGCAAACAGTGAAGTTAAAAATCCTGTCTAGCTGTTCAGTTGAAAGCTAAATTGTAATTCTTGTAGAGCCAAAATTCAGATTTATTTTTTAATAGATTTCCCTAAAGCTTAGCCCAGTAAAAGTTTTCATGGTGCAAAGTTTGCAACCAAACTCTAACACAGAACCAAATGTGGAAATGGGACTTGAAGCTTTAATAAGCAGCATTTTATTTTGAAGAAGTGAGTGAAATGCTGCTGGTAAAATACTCTTATCCCTAAAAACCCTCCAGCTTTTATAAATCACAGGGGTTAGAACATAAAGAAGAAAATTTGGCCTTTTTTATGGTGGTATTTTACTATAACCTCTAAGCTGTGTGAGCTCCCAGATTTCCATGGTGATGCTGCACTTAAAGCAATATAATTCCAATTTATCACCACCCTAAACCGAGCTTATTACAACAGAAACCTTTTTATCTAAACAATCTTGATGTTCACCTTGTAAATAATAATGTATTGTTGTTAACAAACTGAAAATTCTGCTGCACACATGGGGTGAAAAAAAAATAATTTCACTGCTGTGCAGCAGCCTCTTGATGATGTCAATTTGTTTTGCTGATGGTTTCTTGTGGTTTCTGGGTGATTTAAAGTTCAAGTAAATTCTGTCAACACTTCCTGCTGATAACCTCGTCTAGATCTGTTAAATACAGAGTTTTTAGCACTGGGGAAAGGGACTGAAACTCTGCTGTTTGCTCTTTGCTGCTGCCTGGGGAAGAAAAGAAAAAGCTTAAAGTAAACCTTCAAAACAGGCTCCTCTTGCAGCTGTCTAAAGATAACACAATTAATTTTTTTAATAGCAATTTTCCTCTTTATTGAGTGTATTTAATAGCTGCTAACTACCCTGGTGCTTGAATCTTTGTGTTTAAATTGTCTCACGAGTGTAGAAGGGGTGAAAAAAAAAGTCATTTTAGCATTGAAAATCTGGTTGTGGGATTCCTCACCCAGCTGGTTCAGTGATGGGATCAGAGGGGTGGGCTTGTGTGGAAGGAAAATAATTTATAGGACGAGGTAGGATGTTATTTTACCCACAAAAAAAATCACAGCTAATGGAAATACTGCTTTATTAGTTCATGTATTTAACATTTGAACCAGAACATTGCTCTTATAGTTCCCAGGGATTACCAATGAAGGAATTCTGCAGTAAAATAGCATTAAGGATTTAAGTGTTAGAACAAGAATAATCTCATAAAGCAAATATACTTCAGCCCTGAAGATGCAGAACTTTAATCCGTGGATGTGAGAAATGGACAGATAGAAAACAATAATTAAATATTTTTAATGTTGGAAATGTCCAGGGTCAGGGGTGGAATAGGATGGACTTTAAGGTCCCTTCCACCCCAAACCATTCTGGGATTATTAAACCTATACTTTATACACTGAATTATTGTTATTAGGGAATAAAAACGTGCAGGGAGAAGCCTTCAAATTACCTCATTCTGAACTGCTGCTGTGTTAATTACAGAGCTTGGAGGGGCTGGCATTTAATTGGGGTTTGCTGGGGGTGTGAGAGCACGTCTGCAGCTGTTGGGGTACAAAAGTGCCAAGATCTCTGCTGGAAAAAAATTCATGGCAGGGGGTGGGATGGAGATTTCAGGGAGAAATATGGAATATCCTCATTTTTGCCATTAGCCCTGTGGCATTTTGGAGAAGCTGGGTTGGTATTGGGGGATTTGGGGAGGTTAATATTGGTGAATTTTGAGGTTAATAGTGGTGGATTTGGGGGTTAATATTAGTGGATTTGGGAGTTAATGTTGGTGAATTTTGGGGGTTAATATTGATGGATTTGGGGGTTGGTGCTGGTGAATTTTGGGGGTTAATATTGGTGGAATTGGGGGTTAGTACTGGTGGCTTTTGGGGTTAGCACCGGTGAATTTTGTGTCTATGCTCCCCCAGCGCCCACCCCGCGCACCACACACCGCTAATTACCGCCGTTCATTAACGCGCGCTAATTACCTGCGGGGAAAAAGACGGGAAATACCGCACAACCATGGAAAAGTGACCACAGTCGCCCCCTTTCCCTGCACCGGGACCCCGAAACCCGGGATCCCCAAGACCCCCGGGGCCGCGCAGCCCCCGCGCACCCTGCGCGCATCCCCGCGGGCGGGCGCGGCGCCTTTAAGAGGCCGCGCCGCGTTTGTTGTGCGGCCGCGCGAGCCGCGCTCCCATTGGCCACCGCCACCGCAGCCGCTGCGTGCGGACC
>VWYP01025877.1:27848-45239 GCA_013400435.1 Pycnonotus jocosus | reverse complement strand
CCGGGACGCGCTCGGTGCGGCCGCGGTGAGTGAGGGCGGCACGGAGAGCGTGAGGGCGTGAGGGGCGAGCGGCCGCCGAGGAGAAACGTCCCGGTCCGCCCGCGGCGGGGCCGGGGCTGGGCGGCCACGCGCAGCTGCGCCACAGCCGCGTCTGTGTCCGTGTGTCCCCGTGTCCCCACCCGCCCCGCGGCCGTGCGGATCCGGGGGAGCATCCCCGGGGGGCTCCATCGGGGCCGGTGCAGGAGGTGGGAGAGCCCCCGGTGCTGGCGGTGGGAGAGCCGGGCTGGGCGAGCGGCGGCCTTTGTGTGCGCGGCCAGGCATGGGGATGGAGGCGGGGGGCAACAGGTCCGGCCGGGAGGGGTTCGGTGCCACCGGCCCGGGGATTAGCCAGGAAACGCCAGGAGAGGAGGAGGAGGAGCAGAGATGGTCATTCCTCGCCACCCGTCTCGCTGTGGCCATGAACGCACCATAAACCCTGAGCCCGCAGGTGGGACAGGGTGTGCGGGGGGCTCGGGCAGTGACCCCGCGGAGCTGCAGCATCTTCCCCCGGGGGCTCCGGGACAGCAGCAGCTCGGTTTGTCAGCAGCGCTGCGAGTCCCTGGAGCCACGGCCGTGCCCAGCTGTGGCTGTGCTAGAGCGCTGTCAGCATGCCCGGAGGGGGGCACAGGGATTGCGGGGCTCTCTGGGGATGCCCCTCCCAGGGCAGTGCTAGCACACGGAGCACCGAAACCGGGCGCAGGGTAGCTCGGCTGCTCGGTGTTGTTGTTGTCGCCTCTGATAAGGGTGTAGCAGCTTCCTCTTCTGCAGAGCTCCGCCACGGGCCAGGCTGAGGGCAGAACGGTAACGGGGTTCTGCATCTCCATAGAAACTTCTGGCTTTGATCCAGAAAACCCAGAGAAGTTTGAGGTGATAGAAGTAGCCATGGGTTCATATCTTCAGGTTTTAATGCTGATTTTTGGAGTCAAGCTGATTTTGAAATGCTCCTGTTTAAAATGTGATTTTTTTTTAACCGGGTGGGAGGAAAAAAAAGAAGCAGAATCCTTGCAGCCTTACCGTACAATTTACTAGAGTGGCTCTGTCCTCACCTTTTTCTGTCTTAGAAAACAGCCAGAGGAAGGCCTGTCAGACCAGTGTTCCTGGGGTGCAGCTGGGCAAGGGCGGGACAGAGCCCAGCACCTGCCTTCCTGCACTGCCTTCCTACCCCTGCCTTCCTCAGAGCCTGCTCCAGATAAGGATTTTTCCTAATGCGTTTACGGTTACTTAAAGCTGGGCAATGCAGGGAGGCCTGTGCTCAGTGAGAGGGTTGTAAACAAGCAGATACCGAGGGAGCTTGCCTTGTAATCCGTGAGAGGATTCTGCCTGGAAAGGATGTGTTTTGTGACTTCATCGTCGCTGAGCACTCCCACTGATTTTGTTCAAGATCTCATCGTGTTGGATCCACGCCTCTGGTTCCTTGTAAACATTGTTTGCTGTGTAAGGGCAGTGCTGGAACAGCGAATTGCGATGTTCTCCTCTCCACCCTGGATCTCTGATTGCTGTTTCCTGTTAAAGGCTGTGTAAAAGTGAGGGCTGTGCTTTGAAGCTGAGGTTGGGAATGCTGTAGGGAGGGCAGAGACGTTGTTTTCATGTGATGGAGATGTCAAGTGCTTCTCTTATTTATTTATTATTTTAGCTTCCTTTGCAGGTGTCTCTTTCCCAGTGCCAGGATTGGAATAACTGGTAAAACAGTCCTTGAGCTCCCTCGTGTCCTCTGGATCCATAGATTCTGAATAAATGATTTCCTTTCCTTGCTGCTTGGTGTGTGCAGTTGAGTCAGGGTTGTGTTGGAGAAGACAGCATCCCTACCTGTAAATCCACATTCCCTCAAAGGCTCCTTGACTCATGGATTGAATACCTGTTGCTGAGAGAGAGAGAATTTAATTAAGGAACTGGTCACTCTGGTGTAGGTCCAGGCTGGCAGTTTAGAAAGTTAGGACATCCTTCATCTGGTGTGGTACTACAAAAGCATTGCAGAGGAGGAAAAAAACCCATTTGTTTCTTGTTCTTGCATCACAGCCTTGCCTTTGCCCCTGTGTGTGGAAGAACAGACACCAATAAAGCAATGGTTTCATTGGGTTTTGGTCATTAACTGGCAGAGTTTTGTTTGGTTGAGCTTAAGCAGAGTCTTCATTAGAGGTCAGCTGTGGAGTGCTGGATCACAGAGTGGAGTCAGGAATGGGGAAATTGAGAGTTCAGTTCCCTGGGCTGTTTTGAAGCTGATCAGGATGTCCAAGATGTAGCAGAGTGTGTTTATTGCTTGGAAAGCAGGATACACAGCTGCCTTTTTCCACTCCTTGACAGAGACCTGTAAGTTGGTTCTTCAGGGTGTTCCCTCTGCTCTGTGCCTGTTTATTTGCAGATCTTGTCTTTTAGATCCAATCACAGTAGCTAATGGCTAAGGACAGGTTTCCTTTTCCTTCCAGAAGCCAAAGGGAGTCCATGGAAGAGAGGGAAGATTCTGCCTCAAAGATTTTTCATTTTATTAGTACAGATCTTTAGCTGGTAAATCAGTGTCTGTGGGCCGTGTGATGCTGGTTGAAAATGTGGATTTCTTGTCTTTTTGGGGAGAATAAAAAGACAGTTTTCCAGGAGTGCTGTGCCCTGGACCTGAATCCTGTTCCCTGTAGCCCCCATTGGTCCCTGGTCTCATCTCCCTGGATTTTGGCACTCAGTTATCTCCGAGCCTGGATTCTGCCGTGTCACTTTGCTTTTTTGTCCCTATTTGTCAGGGTCTGTGGCTATCCTGCACCACATAAGCTGAGTGTTCCTGATTCTTGTGTTTTCTGCAATCCTTTACTGGACATCCACAACTCCCTGGCCTGCCTGGGAGCGTTTCCACCCTCTGATGTGGGATGTGTTGGCCATCGGGAGCAGCTCCCGTCTCCGGAAGCGTCACTGGACTGGCCAAGCCACTTAAGGCTGCAGGAAATAACATAATTAATGAGACTTAGTTCTCCCACATCTTGTACCTGACAATCTCAAGTCACTTGACAATGCTAATTAAAGCTAATCACGCTCCTCTGTTTTTAGTAAATAGCTATTATCCCTGCTTCACTCTTGCTTTAACAGATGATAGTGCCAGGCACTGTGACTCACTGGAAGTTACCTGGTGGAGCTGCCTTCCGGTCTCCTCACCCACAGGTCCATCTAGAGATTGGGTTTTTTTACACCTGCTCAGGTGTTGGTGGAGAATGTTTAAATGTGAGATGTTTTGCTGACTCACAAGAATTTTTTTTTTTCTCATTGCCATCACGATTTGTACAGAATGAAACTCCTGCAGTCGAGCAAAGGCTACTAAAAGTTCCAAAAGCTGAGGATGCTTTGAATTTGCCCTTCAGAGAAGTTCTTGATCTGCTGAGAGGGAAGGCAGAGCTCCTGTTTCACATTGGCACCACGAGGACAAAATGTAGCATGGTGTGACCTGGGCATTGCAGAGCTCCAGAAGACACCTCTGAGGTTTCACTGATGAAATATGGCTGGAGCAAGATGTTACTAAAAACAGACTGTCCAGCATCACAAACAAACCAAAAAAGATGGGGTTAATTATTAACTGTGGGGAAATAAGAAATCTTCAGGAGAATCCCAGGAACTCCCAGCCCAAACATGCGTCAGTTCTGTCACAGAACTCTGCCAGGTGAGTCAGTTCACCTGCCTTGGCAGGCTGGAGAGGATATCCAGGAGGAACTAATGACAAAACCTGGCAAGGTAACAGCTGACTTGACCTTCTTAAACCGGATTCAGTTATAAAGTATCTGTCATGTGAAGATCCAAGCTCTAAATCCTCACCTGACTTTGCCCCCTTGACACACAGCGCTGCTAAAGGGAGGTGAGGAGGATTGTGGCTGAAGTGCCACAGAGTTTCTCGCTTGTTAATGCAGGAACTGTTGCATTAAACGTGTTTTTGGCAGAGATGGGTCAGAATTCACCATCTTACCCTCAGCTTTACTCAGAAAAGAATCAGATGTACCGGGGTAGAAAATGAAGTCGCTGCCTGTCCTGTGACAATGAGCTGCTGGGCAGAGCAAGGCTGGGTTAAAGATGTTCCTGGGAAGAACCCTCTGGGCAGGTGAAAATTTGGGAATTTGGCAAGGGGAGCCTATAATAGTGAGTCATGACAGGCAGCTCTAGCAGACCATTCTTTAATGTCTTTGAGGATATTGGAATGATCCTTGCGATAGATAAATGTTCTCACTGTGTTCCCTGGCTTTATCAGGCAGAAATGGATGATCCATCCAGCAGACCCAGGTAATTGAATCCTGGTCATACCTACGTTTGCCAGAGAGGGAGATAATAAAGTGATCTGAGGAACACCACAGAAAATGCAATGATAGGAGATTTATTTGCACAGCCAGACCGTTTTGCAATTAAAGCAAATCAAGCTGAGAAGTTGGGATGATGAAAAGCGTTTCCATTTTGTCAGTAAATGATCAGTTGGATGGGAAGATCTTTTCCTCGCTGTCTTTAGTTCAGATGGGTGCTAGAATAGCAAGGCAAGAGTCTTGTTTGGTTTTGTAGAGCTCTGTGTCTGTGTGATACTGGGAGAATCCTTGATCTGGGGGGCTCCAAATGTGACCTTCACCTTGAACGTGGCTTTGTCCAGCACCAGGATGGGTCTGAAACCAGGAGCTGCAGCTCAGCTGATTCAGCTGCAGGACTCTTACCCCTTCCTGGGGCTGTGCAGATTGTGAAGGAGGAAATGGAGTCACTTGTGTGTTAAATGAGCCCAGCTTGCAGCTTTTATTTGTGGCACGAGTGGGATTTGCTGGTGGGAGCAGACGGAAGCGGTGCCTCGTTCGGAATCTCGCTGCTTCTCCAGGCGACTCTTCCTGCTGTGTTTGGTACCTCTGGAGTGGCCTCTGCTGGAACTGGGCCCTGGCTTTGGCTGGAGGGACCTGAAGGTGGCCAGCTCACAGCTGTAATCTCGCCCTGCTGCTCCTTATCAGCGGCACAGGCTCTTCTGCATTGCAAAGATATTGCTGCCAGGCAACTCGGGAGAGTGGGAAGAGAATTCAGCCAGAGGTGTCAGTCATTCCTTGGAGAGGCTGAATCTTCCAGTCCCTGCTCGTGTGGTTTCAGAGACAGGCCTGGAAAAGTAATAAATTATAATGTTTCAGTAATACCTTTAAATAAGGAAAGGTTTAAAGAAACCTTCTGTAATAAACCATTGAGCCAGGTGATGTCTGTCCTAGCTTGTCCCTTGCCTTTTTGAGATGAAATTGTAAAGGAAAGGTTTTGATTAAAATATCCAGAATTGTTTCCCTTCCCTGCTTCCCAGTGCTGTCTGATGCTGCTTTGGGTTGTGGGGAGAGATCAGTGAGCAGTTCTGACACTGAATGGTCCAAGCTCAACCTTAGTCTGTAAAAAAGCTCAGAAAATTCTCCTTGTCACCTGCTGTCTGTAGTCAGGGGCCAGAAAGCAGCACCTCTGCACCATCTTCACTGAGTCCTTTTAACCTGGTCTTTCCCTTTCCAGTTGGTGTTGTAATTCACAAGAGGATTCCTGCTTGGAATGCAGGAGCCTTTTGGACTTGCTTCTTGCATTTGAGAACCTGAAAATGCACTGGTGTGGGTTATTACAATAGGTGATACTTTTAATTTTGATTTCATCTCCAAATTGACAGAACTTAAATCAACTATGTAAAGAACCATTTTAAAAAATTTTAATATTAATAAATTTAATGGAGTTTTACTGGATTAGAGTAAGAAAGCTACGCAGACTTAAACAAAATTCTAACCCGAAGTGAGTTTTAAAATTTGCTTTTTGTTCTTTTTAAGTTTCAACTCATTTTCCTGCACTTTCCAGGTGACCTTTAGAGGAAGCCTGTCCATCAGAGACACCCCAGGCGGGTTTGTTGTGTGATGCTTTATCTATTTTTGACCAGAAGAATTATGATAGACATGGAGTGATGATCTGAAAGAGGGAGAAAAAAAAAAAAAAGCCACCAAAGCCCAGCGTTTAGAAGGTGATTAATATAATCAGGCTGGCAGTCGTGGCGGGGTTGGTGCTGGGAGCTGTTGGGCAGGATCACGCTGGGGTTTTTCCTGCCGGGCTGGCTGTGGAATGTGGAGCACGGCAGGTGCAGCAGGGTTGGCATCCTGCCCGTCCCGGATTCCCTGTGGCCGGCTGGAGAGGCTGGGATTGCCTCCTGCTGCAGCTCTTCCCGAGGCCCTCTAGTGGCTTCCTGGCAGGTGTCTGGAATGCTGTGTGCCATCAGCATCACCTCCCTCCATCCCTTCCATCCCTCTCCATCCCCTCCATCCCCTCCATCCCTTCCCTTTTTCCCAAAACCATGAAGTGCTTCCTCACATCGATGAAGCAATGAAGTCCAGAGGAGGAAAAGGGGTTAAATATCATTATTATTGTTGTGATTGTGTCCCTGCAGCTGGTAAAAGTCAGTGCAGAGGGTTCCTGCTGGCTGTTTTCCACGTTTTCTCGTGTTCTTTTCCTCCTCCCAGGGTTTGGATGAGCTGAGGTGTTAGAGAAGGACACTCAGGGCTCAGTGGTGGTGTTCCTGCTGAGCTCTTTGCAGTGTCACCTCAGCCAGGGTTGGAAATTGGTGCATTTCAGAAACTTGATGCTGAAGGAGAGAAGCACGTTGTGTTCACCCATCTGCTATTCCAGCTCCTTTCTTGGCTTTCCTTGTGTTGTTCCCTGTTTAAATTCAGGATGCTGTTCCTTCCTCCCAGGCCTTCCACAAGGTACATCCCACCCTCCCACCTTCAGACAATCTGGTTCATCTTCCCCAGAGCTGTGGATCTCCAGAACTGCCCCAAACCAGGATGTTTTGTCACCATCAGAGTAGAAAATGCTCCTTTAGCAGTGCCAGGTGTCTCTGAGGGTCCAGCACCTGACACTCTGATAACTTCTGTTCCATGGGGAAGCAGATCAGGGCATCAAACCCCAACTCCAATTGGAGACCAGCCTTCCTCCTTCAAGCTGCTTCAAGGAATATTGAGGCAGTTTTTGTCAAGAAAACCCTGGTAAGTGGCTGAACTTACCTTGAGAATTTTCTTAGAATCCTGCTGAGAGCCTGGAGCAACCCAGGCTGCCACAGCTTAGACACAGAAAAATTTCCATCCCCAATTCCTCTTGTGCTTTCCTTGCACTGGCAATCAGCACATTTCAGACTTCTTCTATATTAATGAAACCAACCAAAGGAGAAAGGTTGGGTTTCCAAATATCTGGATTATTTCAGAGCTGCTGCAAACAGCTTTCTATAGCATTTGCTTTGTTCTAATAAGTATTTCACAGGCTGAAGTTTATCTTTAAAATGGAGTAATCCATGAAACAAACTCTCAGACCCAACAAACCTGTTGTTTGTCCTACCACAGTGAACATTTGCATCTGAGCTGCATTGCAAATAGATTTTATTCAAAATTAGGTTTGTGTGTGATGGTTTTGTTCTCTGGCATATGGACTTGTACACGCAGTGGCCTTGTCTGGCAAGTGCTTGGCACAGACTTCCTCCCTTTTTTTGTGTTTCCTGAATTGCTGACAGCTTCATGTGGAAAGTGGGTGTTGGACACCCACAGGTGGAGGGTGGGTTCTAAACCAAAAGTTGCCCAAATGGCAAAATGTGTGCGGTGATTTTTCCATCAGGAAGCTGATGTCTGCTCAGAACCCAGCAGGACAGCCCAGCACACCCAGTGCAGGCAAGCAAAACATTCAGCTGATTCTGTCACTGATAACCCACAATAAATGATGTTGGAAGCTTTTCTCTTTGGAATTCCTTCCTTTTGTCTAAACCAGCTTTCTGACTTTTTTGTGCATGAATTAATAGGCACAAATTTCTCTTCCATTGAATTGAGTGAGTGCATCCCAGAGATAAATTTCTCTTGAATGAGGAAAGAAAAATAATGGATGATGTTGTTGGTGACAGATACTCATCTCTCTGACAGTCCTGGGCACGATGATAAAGTGAACAAACCTCCTTTTGTTCTGTTCTAAAGTGAGTGGAATGACTCCAGTGCTGCCCACTGCCTGTGATGCTGATGAACATGAACTCATCATTCTGAAAACCAGAGGCACAGCCCAAATTCATCCTGGTGCCTTTGTTCTGCAGCAGAACAAATGCACTGTTAGCTGGTAATCGTCTCCTAATTCAAATGTAGTTGTCATTAGGACATGAAAAATCCAAGGGGGTTGGGTTTTGCATTGCTGGGAGCCACTAAATACATTTCAAAATTATATTTCAAACAGAAATTGGTCCTTACAAGCTGCTGGCTGTGCTTGGAGGGTATCAGAATGCAATTCCTGTAGGTTTTCCCTCCTCTCCCACACTTTGATGAGGACAGAGCTCTTGGTAGACAATGCACATGTGATCAGACTATGTGAAAGTGGTGTCTTGATAAATTATAGCTGCCATAGCTGAGCTTATCTGAAGTTTTTTTATTCAAGGCATTTTCTTAACAAGGCTTCCCACCAAGATCTTGGCTCACAAATCTTTATTCTCTGCTCTGCCTGAAGCAGAGAGATCAAGTTTGCCTTCTCAGCACAGCCCTGAGAACAGGAATTGCAGTTCCTCTGATATCATCTCACCCGAATTTATTTTTTTTTGTCTGCTTTTAAAAGGTCAAATTTTTTTTTGCTGATGTTCAGTGTGTTATGAGGTCAAATAAATGAATGCTCATGAACTGCTTTTGCAGAAAGCTGTGTGCAGCAGATAATTCCTGTGTGTGTTCATTGCTGTGTCAGATAAATGCAGCTGTAGTATTTCCTGGTTTATTCATTGTTCTGGAGCATTGATGCTTAGCAGGTTTGGACAGAGGGGTCAGCAAATAACAAATTAAAGGATTGCTGTGATATTATTCTGGTTGGGCATTATTTATCTCTCCACTGAGCTCTGGGGGTGCCTGTGGATTACCTCCTCCAGCTGATCAGGAAAGGGAAGTTTGGCATGGCAGGATGGAAGTGCTGATTGATTATTTTACTGATCCATGCTGAAGTGTTGGTGAGAGAGGATTGCACCATTTCATTACAAATCAAGTCAAAGGTTTAGAGACAGCTTTGATTCTCATTCAGGAATCAGGTGAAGTGATTGCCAGGCCTTCCTTGTGCTTTCCTCCAAGGGAATCTATCTCCAGACAGTGCCTCGGCATCCCAGCTCTATTTGGCCCCAGGAAGGGCACACTTGGTCTCTTGCTCCCCTGCACTTGGGGGATCACAGATTCCAGGCTCTGGGACCACTTAGGGCAGGGATAAAACACATCAGCTGCTCAATCAGGGCCCTGCAATTAGGGGATGGCTTTTTTATCAGCAGAAAAAGAGGATTCTGCTTTGGTTTACACCTGATTTCTGCCCTCATGCATATTTAGGCTGCAGTCCTTGAGTGCTTCTCACCTTGGACAGGAAAACAATGCTGACTAAAGCAAAAGTCAGTTCTGACAAAATTCTGGTGCACACAGAGAACTGGGGCAGATAGACTGATTTATCTTCCTTCTCTGATGAGTGTAAAAGGCACATCATGCTGAAATCCAGAGCTGCAGCTGTGGAGCAACCAATGCCCAGCCCTTAGCAACTGGCCAGGTAAATTCCTGGCAAAATCCAATTTGGACTGGACAAGAGAGGGATGAGTTCCTCACAAGCTGAGAAATGAACCCTTCTGTGTCAGGATGGTCCTGCTTAGCTGTGGCCGTAACTTTAATTGGAAAAGGTTAATCTGATCAGTTGATATTTGCAAGAATCTTCAGGGATGAGCACTGCTGTGGAAATGCTGACTGTTATGATCATGATAGATATGCTTTATCAGCAGTTTGCTTGATGAGCAAGATGCTTTTTTTTTTTTTTTTCCCCATTTGACTGTAAGAGAGCTGCCTCCTGGAGAGCAGAAGAAAAATATTTCAGAAAAAAAAAAAGGGAAAAATGGGTATCCTGTTGTTTTATTGGATTCTGCCTCTTGTTGAGCCCTGTGTGTGCTCATGGTCCCTCTGGTACCAGACAGAGGGAGATGGGCCATTTACAGGAGCATGGAGTGACAGGATTTGGGGGAGGTATCACCAAAAAACCCTTCCCTGTGAGGATGGGGAGGCCTGGCACAGGGTGGCCCATCCCTGGAAGTGTCCAAGGCCAGGCTGGACAGAGCTCTGAACACCCTGGGACAGCAGAAGGTGTCCCTGCCCATGGCTTGGACACCTTGAATCTGCTTTTTCAACCATGGCAAGGCTTGGGGAAAGTGTTGAAGGCAGGGTTTTGTGGATGCCTAAGATGTTATTCCTTGTTTTCTTTATTTTGGGGGTGGGTGGTGGTGGTGGTGGGGAGCTTGGTGTTGTTCCATGTTTGACACACAAAGTACAGGCTCAGAAACTGAGCAGAATCACATGTTTTCTGGAAAGGAAAATCCTCCTGGGAGGAGCAGCCAGAGTTCATGATTAATTTGCAGAGCGTGCATGCACGCCATGGATCCGGGAGGGAGGGGAGCTGCTTCCTTTCTGCTTTTCCATCCTCAAAAGGAACACTTGTAGCTGGTAAAGACTTTTATAGGTGTGGGATCTGAAAACTCCATTTCTGCCAAGAAAAAAGAGAGCCAGACTTGAGCTGCCTTGCAGGTGCTGTCAGATGATGTTGGAGTGTAAAATGGTGTTTCCATCCTGAACAGTGTTTTTAACTGTGTCTCTTGCTATCAGGAGTAATCTTCAGAGGCTGTGCCTTGCTTTGGCTGCTGTCAGATGTTCAGATAAAAAAAAATAAAATACTGGAGTGCAGTTTATAGAGTAGCTTGTACCTTCAGAGCTTTCAGGGAGCTATAAAGGAGAGTGTAATGAAGGAATCCTGCGTTTCCCATGTGGAAAGTAGGGCAGAATGAAGAGAAAAACTGGTTTGGTGACTCATGGCTGTAGCTGGTGGCTCAGAAAACCCAGATCCAGCTCTCATTTTTCCTGTGGGCTTCTGGGGTGTCACAGCAGTGAGTCACACAGGGGACAGCAGGGCTGGCTCTGCTCCCCACTTTCTCCCTGGCTGGCAGAGTTCCCCAGAGGGGTTTGGGAGACCAGGCTTGATGGGAATCATCCTCACACCTCTGCAGTCATTTCCAGAGCTGGAAGAATGAGAGTGGAGATAACAGCAGCAGGGAGGTGTGAGGGCAGCCAGCAAGTGAATAAATATCTGTGCTCCTGATCTAATCCCCAGGCATCACTCCTGTCTCCTGTTCCTAAATCCAACCCTAAATCCCCCCGCGGGCCGGGACAGCGCTGTCACCTCGAGCTGAGTGTTCTGTCTGTTTTCCACCGCAGGTTTCTGTGAACTCCCCTGCTTCCCCTGCTCAGATCTCTTCGTGTGGAGCATCAGCAGCGTGTGGAGCCTGCCCCACACACCCCTCCCCTGCCAAACCACGGCCTTTACCTGCGTGTTCCGGTGTTTCCCGTGCGACCCGTCCTGCGGGAGCGCCTCCTGGGCCACCCCCGACTTCAGCCAGCGCTCCGTGGCTCCAATGGTGAAGATGACAAGGTCCAAGACTTTCCAGGCATATCTGCCTTCGTGCCACAGGACCTACAGCTGCATTCACTGCAGGGCTCACCTGGCCAACCACGATGAGCTCATTTCCAAGGTAGGCGCTCCCTGGAGCAGACCGTTCCCCCACGGTGCACATCAGTGGCTGTGGAAGTGTTTGGCCTTATCCAGCTGCCTTTTTCCTTGGAAAATGGGCTCTCAGCCCAGAGGATCTATTTGTGAGCTGCTGGTTTTGTATGAACTGCTTAGGGTCTTGAGCATCCTCACAGTACTGATCTCTTCACTCTCGTGACCAGGGAATGGCTGGAGCTCAGTCAGGGGAGGTTCAGTTGGAAATCAGGAAAAGGTTTTCACTCCGAGGGTGGTTGAGCACTGGAAAGAGGCTCCCCAGGGTTTGGTCACAGCACCAAGACTGTCTGAATTCAAGAAGCATTTGGACAAAGCTCTCAGGCACAGGGTGGGATTGTTGGGGTGTCCTGTGCTGGAGTCACACTCAGTGATCCTGATGAGTCCCTTCCAACTCTTGAGGGGTGTCAGGATAAGCTAAATTAAAAGCTCTCAGTGCCAGTGAGTGTTTGGATGCAGAAGGAGCAGGCCAGTAAGAGGAGCTTGTTCTGAAGTGGGAAAACTAAACTTTCCCAGTGTCTGCTGGAGCCTGCAGTGCCTGGCTGTGGTCAGGCATCGAGTTCCCAGGTCTCGGCTGCCTTGGAATAACTGTTCCGTAAAGTTTATTCAGCTTATAAAATCTGTGTTCAGAAAAAACAGGCACAGCCAGAGATTTATGAGCTGAGATGAGTGGAAATGGTGCTGTGAGCTCTGTGTGTGCAGCTTGAATAGTTCAGCTTCTTGGAGCATCCTGGAAAGGCTGGGATCACCAGGGGCAGAGGAGCTGTGCCCCTTGGGAAGGGGTTTGAAATGTAAATGTGGCAGCATCTGTGCCCTGGAGGTGAAATTGCTTCACCTTTCGGGCCAGCTGGATGAATCCAGGCTCCTGTGCCCAGTTGAGATGGGGCAGTGACTCCTTGGATTTTTATTTGGGACACAGTAGGTGCTTTACTGGCTGAGGAAAGAGGCTTGTTTTACTTGCTGTTTTTACAGTAGATCAGAGTCTGTGCTCTGCTTTTGTTTCTTGACACAGCTGGTCCCCAGCCAGGGAGAAACAAGGCTGTGCATTCCCAGTGCTTTCACCTTTGATGCTTCCTTCCCCTCCTTGTTCCATGTCCATGCTCCAATGCAGCCAGCTTTGCAGGTTAAGTAGCTTCCAGCAGGGCAATGCCAGTGCTGCCAACTGCTTGGAATTTGAGTTTCTAGCCCAAGGCAGGCAGAAACTGCCCAGGAATGCTGACTGCTAAAATACAGACAGGAGAGGGAAAGGAGGGAAGCACAATGTGGCATCTGGAAATGTGAACTCCAGTGTTCTCTGGGATCTGCTTCTTCTAAAAGTTCATTCTAGACCACGGTGTAAATTAATAATTGGGACCACATCACTGGTGCAGCCACTGGCAGGTCATGGAATTTGAATGCAAAGGGTTTGGGGTTTCAGGGTTTTGTTTCTCAGGGTTGTAAACATGAATAAAAACACATTCTTTGTATAACTGGGAACCTTATAAAAGTAGTTGTGCAATCGTGGCTTGTACAAGTGGCTGTTGGACAGAGCAGAAGGGCAGTCCCTGCCTCAAGGGGCTTCCAAATGTGGAGGAACTTTCCCAGGCAAACTTAAAGAGTGGCTTTTTAATCTGTTTGAGTTCAGTTTGCAGAAGGCCTTGGGGAGATGGTTCAGTTCTTTCATCACAGCTTTGTGTTCACATCCCTGAACCAGGCACTGCAGTTGTGGTGCTTGAAAACGTGGCAGAGGAAAAGGGAGGAACGAGGATGGAAAAGGGAATGGGAGATTCTGCAGAACCAGGAGTGTTCCTCAGGCTGTGCTGCAACTCATCCTGAACCTGACTGTGCCCCTCAGATCCAAAAGTGACACCATCCCTGGAAACATTTCCCACAAAACAGCCTTTTATGTAACAGCAGGGTGCTGCTGATTGGCCTCCATGAAATTAATTCCTCTGCTCATTTTGCCCTGAGCTGTGCAGAGACCACACCAGAGCTGGGCTGCTCTGCACTCCAGGAGCTTTGAGCTCCTCTGGATGCTCACAAGTTGCAGCACTGGCTCGAGCTGTTGGATGGAACACAACTGGAGCTGAATCCCAGGATTGTTCTGTGTCAGTCCATACTTTTATTTCCTCTCCATCTCCCAAATTTCCCTTCCCAGCCCTTCAGCACCAGTGTTAACTCTGGCTTCAAAGTGTTTTTGCCAGCACCAGGTATCCAAAACTCTTTGACAAATATGCCTTGGCAGGGCAGTTTTTGCTCCCTTCTCTACTTCAGGAAAACCTTGTGCTTTAAAAGGGGTAGAAGGCTTCTCAATAAACCATTGCTATTTAAAGAAAACAATCGATGCTGAGGCTTTTAAGAAAATCCAAAGCTGTTACATGAAGCCAGTTACCAAAATGTTGCTTACTTGGTCTTTTATCTCCTGCAGCCTGAGGGAGAAAGTGGTTTAGTGGGTCTGATTTTGTAACGAGATCTAAATTGTAGGTTGGACTGTCTGGCCAAGAAAGGCTTTATTGACTTAGGAAATATTAAGGTGATCAGATAAATTGGGTGGAGTGAGTAGTTTTCCTTTCTGTGTTCCTTTGGTGTCTGGCTTAGCCTGAGTGGAGGTTCTTGTTCCCTTGGAGCAATGCATCATTTAAAAGGCTGTGCCAAATTTAGTACATACTCTTGTTTCACTGCTTTTTCCAGTGCCTAAGTGGGCTGAGACTTTGGGAACTCAAACCCTGCCCTGCAACAGATTCTTGGGTGACCTTGAAGAAGTCACTGGATGTCTTTGTTCCTCCTTTTCCCCACCTGAAATGCTGCTGCTTCGTCCAGTCTGCTTGGAAGATTTTGGAGCAGGTCCTGTCTGCTCCTCCAAATTAGTACAGGGTGTCCCAATCCTCTTTGATTTTGATGTGAAAACAAAACCGCTGTGCCAGACAACTGTACTTAAAAAGCATATTTTAATGCCAAAAAAATAAGTGAAAAGTACTTCTTGTTACAGGCACGACATCCCATGGCTTTTAGAATGTTTAAGAAAAATATATATTCCATAATCAATGTCTCCAGGAAGGAGACACAGGAGGTTTTTTTTTTTTTGACAAATGTGCCTTTTACATCATTTTCTAGTGGGGCCTGAGGGGAACAGCCAACAAAATAGACATTTAACAAGGTAAAGTTAAACAAATTTCTCAAACTGGCAGGGGTGATGCTGATTTCTACCTACTCTGAGCTATTCCAACTCTTTCTGTTGGAATCCACACGTGCTTGGTGCCCTTAAAGGAAGATGGGAACAAGAGCAGAAAGATCCAGGCCAAAGATGCCACTTGAGCATCTTGGGTGCTGATTTTTTTTTGTGCTATATGAGCAGTAATTCAGCAGAAATGTCCCTGATTATGGAAATATGTGGAGAATGTCTTGTGGGCGTCCTGCAGTTTCTTCTCTTTTTTTTCCATGAATTACTGTGATCCAACTGCTAAACATTACTCAGTGATGGATCCTCTGAAGTTAGCCCGAGGCTTGCCGGGGAAGTTTAATGTTTTCCTTTGATGTCTGCATGGAACCTCAGCTGAACATGAATGGGAAATTCTTCAGCACAAAAGGCTGCAGCTCCTCCAGCGCTGAGAATTTAGGAAAAAAAAAAATCCAGCGCTCCTGTGTGCCTGACTTTCTCATTTGGGGCCGGGTTGTTAATGAGGGAGCACTTAGGAGCTCTTTTTGATCTTCTCAGTCGGGAGTTGGGAGGTTGATCAGGAAAAATTCCCTCCCAATCCTTGTGGCCTCTCTCTTTCCTGGCTGCTGGAGCCTGAGCCTGGTGGTTCAGCAGCTCTTGGGGAGATTTATGGCTCGCTGAAAGCAGCAAACTTTGCTCCATGTTGCATCTTGGAGGATCTGGAGAGGATTTTGAGGCTTTGCTGCTTCATCCCCAGAAGCTGTGGATGAATTCAGCTGCTTGGCAGCATTTGATGCACCACATCCAGGTGAAAGGAGCAGCAGTTGTTGGGTTTTTTTGGTTTGGCTCTCTGCTTTTCTTTCCTTATTCTTTCTTTCATGTGGACAAGGCAGTGTTTAATGTTCTTTACTTCTCAGGAAGCAGCTGATATTTGTAGTTCAGTTCACTTGGAAGATGTGAAGTTATTTGCTGGGTGGGGGCAACATACACACAAGGTAGAACAATAAATTTTAAATTACAACGTGGTAATCTTTAACCTAATGGAAAAAGAGGCATTTAATAAGTGTCTGATGAAAATCCTGCATTTCCATCCTAGGAAAAACCAGTGAGGTGAGATGGGTATTCCCTTCCCAAGGGTAAAGTTCTTATTTTTCATTACACGGGTTTTATTCTTGCTTTCAAGTAGATCTTGTTCCTTCCCAAATATGAATTTAAGTTCCCAGCTCCACAGTAATGAACTCTTAAGGGCAGGAGGAGCCATCACATCATCACACCTGACCTCCTCTGGGGCATGGGCCAGTGGGTTTCACCAGGATTGCAGCAATTCTTTCAGGAAAAGCATTTAGTCTCCATTTGAAGGCTTCAAGAGGGGAAATTCACTGCTCCCTTTGGTCATTTTTTTTTTTTCCCAGTGGTTAATCATCCTTGCTATTAAAAATCAGAGACTTTGAATTTGATTTGTCTGACTTGTGCTTCCCATCATTGGCCATTATTTTATTTCTTTTGCTAATAAAATACATCTCCAGCCCCATCTCTCCTCCTTAGAAAAGATCTGCAGGAACCAAAGCCACTCTTGATCACTTTTTAGACAGAATAAACAGATTCAGCTCTGTCATGGTGCAACCTGATTTTTTTCCAATTTCACCTAATTTTTGCGGTTCTCTTCTACATTTTTAGCATTTCAATATCTTTTTGAGGGATGGAAACAGAGCTGGTCTCATTGTTGCAGCCTCAGACTCTGCAGCAGCATCTTTTCAGCTCACACATTTCATAATTGTATCAGTCTCACTGGCTCAGCACTGCACAGAAATCTTCTGTTCATTTCTTTCCTCCGAGCTCTTCATGCACCAGATTTATCAATTTCGTGCACATTTCTAGAAGCTGGCCAGTAGCTTTTGGATCCTGCTTTTCCAGCTCTTGTTCCCTAATGAATTTGCCACTTCCAGGCATTATTCTGAGCTCGCTCTTAATTGCGAGTATTGGAGTTTGATAAAACAGCAAAGCAGCTCCGGGAAAAGTCATTAAGAGTTTTTTGAGCTCCTCATTTCACTGCTGCGAACGTGAAGGGGAGGAAGGCACCTTGTGATTCTTGGCTTCCATGAAGTTGAAAAATTCAAAAGCAGGTCGGGAGGATTTGGGTGCTCAGGAGAACAATGTGTCATCAAAGCTCTTCAATGGTTCTTTTCCTCCAGCGTTTCAGCAGGAGATGCAGCCTCCGTTCTCCTTTTCCAGCCAAATCCATCCCCAGAACCCTTTCTGAGCTTGTTATTTGAGCCCCTCAGCTCCGTGTTTGGGGAGGAATAAACAAACAACCACTGCCCTTTGCGAGGAAACGTCAGGATGTGAAATCCGAGCCGGGTAATGAGAATTTGTGGTGCCCGTTCCATAATGCAGCCACCTAAATTAGATCCTTCTGGCCTGTGGAATTGCTTCCTCTGGGATTTACCCTACAAGTGTTCCCTCAGATCCTGCTGTCCATTATGGGATTGAAGAGAGGCAGGATCAGGTTGTTTTATTTAGTCAGGATATGGTCGTTTAATAGAACAAGCCCGAGGTAATTTGTACCTCCTTGCATAATTGTGTTTATACAGCAATTAACTGCTGGGTGATTTTTAAAATATTTCATTCTGTTCCAGAAAAAAAAA